>JAJOOG010000453.1:0-53389 GCA_029582565.1 Solanum infundibuliforme | reverse complement strand
TTAAGGAAATTGAGTTAACTGAAGCCACACAAAACCCTATCGCCGTCGGCAATTTTGCATCCAGTAACCATGGCCGCCACGGCCACAGGTCAACCTCCTCCTGAGGTCGGCCTTATTACTTCTGTGTCAGGAGGTACTTATGCTGAAAAATTGAAACCAAAAACAGTCCACTATCAATCTATTCCATTAAAACCAATCACCTATCTACATGGAGAGCCACAAGTAATATGGGAGCATGAGGAGGTGACCCAGATGATTGTTAATGAAAATCTTGAATATGCAGTAATTGGGAAGTTTTCATATGGCTGGCCAGATATACAAGATTTGAGAAGACTCATCCCAAAGCAATGTGAGTTAAAGGGAGATTGTAATATCGGATTATTGAGTAATCGCCATGTGCTGATCAGGGCATCATTATTAGAAGATTATGTCAACCTTTTGTCGAAACCTGCTTTTTACATTACTCAGAACAATTGGTCATACCCGATGAGAACGTTAAAGTGGGAGCCACTGTTTAACCCGGAAGAGGAAACATCAACAGCGATAGCTTGGATTTCATTCCCTTCTCTTCCACCAAATTTTTTTGGAAAGGAAGTAGTCTTCTCACTGGCAGCAGCAGTGGGGAAACCCTTACAAGTTGATATGGCCACGAAGAATCAGACGAGGCCAAGTTGTGCTAGAGTAAAGGTGGAAGTTGATTTGTTAAGGGAGTTCCCTAAACAAATTAAAATTGGAATGAGGATGCAAAATAAGGAAGTAGTGGAGAAATGGATCAAAATCAAATATGATTATGTCCCAAAGTATTGTCAAACGTGTATGATTCAAGGGCATAATGAAGAACAGTGTTATGTGGTGCATCCAGAATTACACCCATACAAGGAGAAATCACTTCAGGAGGAGGGCAAGAAGATTGATGACAATCTAAGCAAAGAGGAGGGGAAAGGAAATGATACACTGGTGCGAGATGAAGATAAACGTAAAAGGGATGTATTCGTGGAGCCAAGAAGCAAAAAATGGGGAGGAGGACGAAACAAAGAGCCTCAAAAGGTATGGAATAGAGTGGGCATTATAATAGGCAACAAGTTTAACTTGTTGGACACGGGAAATCAGGACCAAAGTCTGCACCAAGAAAAGGAACAGATAATTGATGATGAGATAGAGAAGGAGCCAAACAAACAGTCGCACAACAAATGTGTTTCCAACAATATTATAGGCACAAATGAGGCAGGAAATACATCAAGCAGTGAACGTACAATCAGTGAAGTTCGAAGTAGGGTCTTACGTACAGATCCTAAGAGTGTACAAAAAGGTGACAATGTTGAAGAGTTGATGACAATAAACAGGGAGCAACAAGCAGACCCTAGTGGTGTACAAAAAGATGACAATGTTGAAGAGTTAATGACAAAGAGTACAGATGCAGGGAGTAGAAATATGGACAAGAGAGAAAGTGTTGCCAATTCAGGAAATTTGTTTATATCAGATTATGGAGAGGTGAGGGACAATTGCTATGAAGAGGGAGAAATCCCCAAAGGACCAGATTTAATAGATGAGGATGATGAAGTAATGCAACATAAAAAAGACACAGAAGAGGATGAGGACATGGATTACAACATTCAACAAATCAGTAAGGCTGGCGATTTGTCTCCAAGGCATACTAACAGCTTAAAACATGGGGCGAGGAAAGGTAGATCAGTAATTCCATTACAAGTCAAAACAAGGAGTAGCAGGGACAGGGGTTCTAGCATTGATCAATGATTGAAAAAATATTTTTTTGGAATATCAGGTCCATTAATACTCAAAAATCTTTTGAGAGGTTAGTGGATTTGAATAATAGACATCATTACTCATTTATAGCTCTAATGGAACCATTTCAAAATCCATCAGAGTTAGAACAATATAAAAGGAGGCTTGGATTTGATAAGGCTGGAGTAAATCAGAATGGTAAAATATGGTGTTTTTGGAATGATGATTGGGAAGGCAGCTTAATTTTGGACACAGTGCAACAGGTGACTATTCAATTTAAAAAGAATGAGAAGGACTTTCTGATTTCAGCAGTGTATGCGAGGTGCAATGCTATGGAGAGACTCGAGTTGTGGGAGGAGCTAGAAAGTATAGCGGAGAATGTACGATGCCCTTGGGTCATTGGTGGAGACTTTAATGTTATTCTAAATGAAGAGGAGAAGCTGGGAGGGTTGGAGTTCACTATAAATGAAGCTATTGATTTTGCTTCATTCATTAGCAGTAATGCACTGTTAGAAGTACAGTTTTCAGGAAGTAAATATACTTGGTGGAATGGAAGGATTGAGGAAGCTTGTATATTTAAAAGATTGGATAGAATTTTGGTCAATCATGAGTTCTTGGAGGTGTTTCCTGCGTCTGAGGTACAACATCTCATCCGGCAGGGATCAGATCATGCCCCACTTCATATGAGCTGCAACACAGATGAAGTTCCCATAAATAAGCCTTTCAGATTCATGAATTTTTGGAGTAAGCATCAGCAGTTCAAGAAAATTGTAGAGGATAGCTGGAAAATTGATTTTGCGGGTAATCCATTTCTTGAACTTCATGTTAAAATGAAGAATGTTAAGAAAGTATTATCCACATGGAGTAGGGAAGTTTTTGGCAATGTTTTTCAACAAATTGCTACGTTGGAGGACATTATTAAGGTAAGGGAGGCGCAGTTTCAAATACATCCATCCGCATATAACAGGGCAGCATTAAGTAAGGTTGAAGCGGACCTAAAGAAATATCTGAGATTAGAAGAGGAGTTTTGGAGACAAAAATCGGGAATGAAGTGGTTCAAAGAAGGAGACATGAATACTAAATTTTTCCATTCGTACGTAAAAGGGAGAAGGAAAAAACTTCATATTCCTGAAATAACCACTGAGCAGGGAGTGGTATTGAAATCCAATAGCGAAATTGGAAATGCAGCAGTGGAGTACTTTTGGGACCAGTTTACAGAGGAGAATAGAGTAGAGGATTACACAATGATTGATCACATTCCCAAGTGTATAACAGCAGAGGAGAATGAAGAGATGACAAAGCTTCCAGACCAGGAAGAAGTATACAGAGTGGTTTCTGCATTAAATGGGAGTAGTGCTTGCGGTCGAGATGGCTTTACAGGTCATTTTTTTCAATATTGTTGGAAGATTATAGGGGAAGATAGCACAAAGGTGGTGAAGGCATTTTTTTGTGGGCAAGAGTTGCCCAAGTTCATAACTCATAGGAATTTAGTGTTGTTGCCCAAAAAAGAATCTGTTAAGAGTTTTACAGACCTAAGACCCATAAGTCTTAGTTCTTTCATCAATAAAGTTATCTCTAGGATGGTGCATGAGAGGATGATATTGGTTCTACCAAATATTATTTCTCAAAATCAAGCTGGATTTGTTAAAGGAAGGAGCATTACAGAGAATATTTTTTTGGCACAGGAGATAATAAGAGATATTAACAGGAGGAACAATAATGTTAATGTGGTGGTGAAGCTAGATATGGCCAAGGCATATGATAGAGTATCCTGGATTTTTCTTACAAAGGTGTTAAGGAAATTTGGTTTTGCAGAAGTGATTATAGATATGGTCTGGAGGATAATATTTAACAATTGGTACTCAGTGTTAGTAAATGGCATTACACATGGTTTTTTCCAATCATTAAGAGGATTGAAACAGGGTGACCCTTTATCACCTACCTTATTCATTATTGCAGCAGAGGTGTTATCTAGAGGATTAAACAACCTGCATAGGGATGAGTCAATGAAGGGCTATGGACTGCCGAAGTGGAGTCCGGAGATTAACCATTTATCCTATGCGGATGACACAATTCTATTTGGGTCAGGAGACAGAGGATCAATAATCAAGATGATGAGGATTCTTAGGGAGTATGAGCTGGTGTCAGGACAGAAGGTTAATAAATCAAAGAGTTTCTTTTATCTTCATGATAATACTCCTTTAAAAGTAGCTATCAGAATGCGCAGGTTGACAGGCATACGTCAAGGAAATTTTCCTTTTACTTATTTGGGGTGTCCAGTGTTCTATGGAAGGAGGAAATCGAGTTATTATGTGGAACTGGTTCAGAAAATTGCCAAAAGAATTTCAACATGGCATAACAGATTTTTGACCTTTGGGGGGAAATGGATACTTATTAACAATGTGCTCCAATCTATGCCAGTGTATATGCTTTCAGCTTTAAACCCACCCAAAAAGGTGTTAGATCAAATTCACCATATTTTCGCCAAGTTTTTTTGGGGTAACATGGGAGGCATTAAAGGAAAACACTGGGTGGCATGGGGAGATTTATGTTTTCCTAAGGCAGAGGGAGGACTTGGATTTCGATCATTACATGATGTAAATAAAGCTCTTTGTGCAAAACTTTGGTGGAATTTTAGAGTTTCCACAACATCATTATGGGCAAAATTCATGTGGAATAAATATTGCAAGAAATTACATCCTGTGGTTGTTATAAGCTTGGGTGCTTCACAAGTATGGAGGAAAATGATCATAGTCAGGGAGGAAGTGGAACATGACATCTGGTGGCAAATAAAAGCTGGGAACTCCAGCTTTTGGTTTGACAATTGGACCAGGCAATGAGCTCTATATTATACAGAAGGGAATCTGGCACAAGAGGAGGAACTTGAGGTGAAAGACTTCATCATAAATGGACTGTGGGATGAAGGAAAGCTAAGAAATTTAGTATCTGAGGAGATGGTTGAGCATATAATCCTAAACATCAGACCTAAAACATCGGAGGCTTTCATTTATAAAGCGTGGTGGAGTGGTAACTCGACTGGTCTTTTTACTGTTAAATCAGCCTACCATAGAGTGAGAGGCAGAAAAGCAGAAGAGGAATGGAGAAGGTACATGTGGATTAAAGGAATGCCTATCAAGATTAGTTTTTTCCTGTGGAGGGTATGGAGGAGGAAAATAGCTACTGATGATAATCTTAAGAAGATGAAAATATCAGTGGTGTCCAAATGTTATTGCTGCAAGAAAGGGGAAATGGAAACAATGACTCACCTTTTACTAACAGCTCCCATAGCCCGAAGCTATGGAAGCAGTTTGCTTCATGTGCAGGTATTATTATAAATGGCTTAAATCTACAAGAAGTCATTTTCAAATGGTGGGAACACGAGGCGCCTAATAAGTTACAACAAATTCTGAAAACTGTACCAGCAGTCATTATGTGGGAATTGTGGAAGCGGAGAAATTCTTATAGATATGGAAAGGAAGTAACTTATAACAACATGTATTATCAGTTAGTAAGGACTAAATTTCCATGGATTAAAGAAATGCTCTCCCACTGGCAACAGATGGTAGACACTTTGCAGAATTACAAGCCAACATTACATTACCAAGTGGTCAGATGGACAAAACCATGTGACGGGTGGGTGACATGCAATACTGATGGAGCTAGTAAAGGGAATCCATGGATGAGCTCATACGGATACTGTATAAGGGACATGAATGGAGATCTTATATATGAGGAGGCTCACAAAATAGGTGAAACCACCAACATGGAAGCAGAGGTAACAGCGGTATGGAAGGCCTTACATTTTTATTTGGCAAAGGATTTAAAGCAAGTGAGACTGGAAACAGACTCACTAGCCTTAAAAAACATGATTAAGGGGAGCTGGAGAATTCCATGGGAGATCGTTGAGAAAGTGGAAGAGATTCAGGAAATCATGCAGCAAATAAATGTACAAGTTTGGCATGTTTTTAGAGAAGCGAATTAGTTAGCGGATTTCATAGCAAATACGACGATAAATACAAAAAATAAACAGGCTTTTCAGTACTTTCATCAATTGCCAAGTTTAGGTAAAAAACTTCTTAATATTGATAAACATCAGGTCCCATCAATTAGGATCAAAACAAGGAAAATATACAGCAATAACAACAGTCAGCATGTTTAGTTACAACATTGAAGCCACAGGGTTCCACAACTATACTTTATACAAGGGAGATTCTATCTATTTTTGGAGCAAAAATGTTGCACAGGAAATACTCCTAAGCTATGACAGCCAACAAAAATTGATACAGGGACTAGCAAAAGTTGAGAGTCAAGGAGCCATATCTGAATCCAAAGCGAGCTACCAGTTGAAAAATCGAGACACAGAAGCACGGGAGCAAACCGATCTACTCCTATCCGGCTTCAATTGGAAAACACAAGGTGTCAGAAACACAAATAGGGTTGAAAATGATAAAGAGTTTGAAAAAAACGTACATAGATCTGCAAAGCTGAAAAGCAAGGCTCTCACTCCCTGTCAACCTCGGCATGAATCATATTGGAGAGTACACCCGCAAGAAAGAAGATTTCAGTTGAAGAGGAGAGACGGGGACAGAATAAGGGAAGGAAACACAAACCTTTTGGAAGCTGAAGATTTACACAACATGATGATCATGAAGGAGGTTGAACACCCACAGATAAAGAATCAAAGTTGATGAACTCCATTGAGCTCATCTTCAAACGGTGGATAGAGAAAGTGAAATGAGGAAGAGGAAGAAGTGGAAAGAGCCAAATGAACAAATTAGGAAACCTTACTTTATGGGTCTTGTATGAATAACCTGATGGGTTGTTGGGCCGTTCAGGGATTTTCTTTGTATGGTGGATTTTTTGGCCTTTTTAAGGCATAAATAGAATGGACTACATGTCCAAATTAATTTTTTTTTTTTAAAAAAAAAAAAACATGTGAGTTCATTTCAAGTTTGAGTCCCAGATATCCTACTTAAGAATAAGAGATTAAAAAAGAAATAAAGAAAAAATGAACAAGACTTTGAATAATTGATAGAAATTTTTTATATTAATGAAAATAATAATTCTTTTAGATGGACAATCAGTCGGGGTAAGTATGGATTTTAGTTGAATCCCATTTATGAGTTGGGTTACGTTATAATAAATTGGGAGTTGATTTAAAACATGTCAATAGGAAGATATCATGAAATTAATTGTTTTTTTCAATATTATTTTCAAGTGTATGGGGTCAAAATATGAATCATAAGTGGTTTTATAAAAAATATCATTTTTATTATTTATTTGAGAAGGGCTGAAATTTAGGCCAATCACATTAAGCAATGTAATAAATAAATATTTAATAATTTTACAATAAGGGGACTATTAAAAATAAGGGCAAATATGAGCCAAACAATTAACATTGAGGGTATTTTTGGGCCAAAAGGTGGACATCAGGGGTATTTTAGGGCCGAAAGATGGATAGAGGATAATTTTGTACCAATTCAAATATTTGAGGGGCATTTTAGACCCTTCTTCGATTAATAATTGCCCATGAATCAAAATTTCTATTTTGACATTTTTTTCCGATTACATAGGCACTTTAATTTCTCACCATCCCTCCCTTCTAGATGACTGAAAGCGAACTCAATAAATTGTTCTACACCCCTTACGAATTCAGAATCATATAGACCTTTGATTAATTTTTTGTACATACATTGACGATTTGAACTCATTTTACTTGTAAACCTTCTTTTCTAATAATGTCAAAAGGGTAAATAGTGAAATAAAACCACAGAGAGAATTGAAAATTAGAAATTTGTGGTATGACAAAAAATGAAATAGAAAAAAAATATTATTTGTTTGAACATTGAACTGGAACTCTCTCTTTTTTACAGCAAATATGCAGGTTATATATATTGACTAATTAATAACCTTTTCTCCTAAAATAATTCAAACAAAGTCCTATTCAAATAAAGAGATAATCTGATATCATTTCAAAATAATGAGAACTGAAATATTTGATTCAATCATCCCAAAAATCATTAGTTAAAACAGTAAAAGAAGACATATGAAGAAGCAAGTATTTTTTTAACAAAAAGCATTGCAATTATAAAATCATTGAATAGTAAAAAAGGATTCAATTTAATCAAGCTAGAAGGACAAATGTTTCTACTCAAGCTTCCTTTCTTTCTTTTTAGTAGGTTAGTTTAATCAAAACTTCATAAAACATGTAACTCAATATATGAAGGCAATGAAAAATATTATGTTATTCTACGTCTTATGTGATTTTAAATTTCTTCCCTAGCAATTTCGAATTTGGAGGACTCCTCAACCAATCTCACAAGTATCTTAATTACACAAATCTCTTTATCAATGGAATTCAAAAATAAAAGTGTATATTCCATCTTATTTAGTTTATAATCCATCAACCACATGCTATATAAACACTATATATTAACCAACCAAAAAAAGCATGTCAGAAGATTTATAATTAATCAAATAAAACAAAATGAAAAAATAAATGTGATAAAGAATACATAATGTTTAGCCGAAAGGATTGTGGAACTGAGAATTCAAGAGTGGTAGATGAATTGCAGGTAACTGTATTTAAAAAAAATTACTTGAAGCATGAACGTGGGCAACAATTGGAGCAAGAAAAAAAGTGAATAATGGCGCGAGTATAACTCTATATTTTAGGGCGGTGGATTATTTTAGCGGCAAATTTTTTATTTGGACTATTTTTACAAAAAAAAAAGATTCTTATATTAAAATAGTACAAATTGAGTCCAAAAAAACTATAGCTAATCTTTTTAATGATTGGATATGCCATGAAATCATTAATATAAATATAATAATTAAAAAGTGCAAAAATTGAAACAAGCATCGGAGTTTACACAACAAGTACCTCAACACAAAACAAGCCACACATGCAATTATTTGAACAAAAAGAGGATGAAAGGGTAACAAAACATGCACTAGACACACCAATATGAGTCTTTTAAAGAGAAATTGATACATCTGATAGAGTTTGAGTTACAAGTTTAGGTGATTTATAGCTAATGTGAATTATCCTTCATCCATAGCTCTCCAATCTAGGCGATTTGTAGATTTAATCATATGTAGCGATTTGTAGATCTCTGATTAGATGGGTTGTAGTGCCAATATGACGAACTATAAAAATATAGTGATGGATGGATGGAGATTTGCAATTTTCAATCTGATTCAGCGAATTTGCAATTCATTAGCTCTCTGAATTCAGGACGGATAAAGATTTAGAAAGAGATTCAAGAAAGGACACACATCAGCTCTCCAAAATTATTTTGAATGTTAATAATAGAGATTTTTCTTGTTCAAAATGAGATTCAAAATAAGCTCTTATCTTTAGAATGAGATTTGAAGTCATAGATAGCAAAAACTTATCTTCTCCAAATTTACTAGATAAGAAGAAGATGGAGACCATTAATGACTTCTCTGCTCTTTGTTCTAGTTCTTTATGTTTTTCTTAAATTATTTTATTTTTTATTTTTTGCTTCTTTATTTTAATTTAACAAAATAATACTATTAATAAGTTGTCCTCCACTAAGTTATGCTTACTGTTTTTTTAAAAAATTTTATACATGGAAGTATGAAAATTTAATTAAATACTTTAATGTAAAAATATTTTCTTTTATATTTTATATTATATAAATCAACTATTTTACAAAAGGCATATAATAGATCTAATTGTATCTTTAGAAAAGATTTATAATTAATTAGAAATTATATTTAATTAAAAGTGATAAATGGTATTAACTTTTTTGGATGTTGGTTTGTTAAACTAAAAATTAATAAACATTATATATTGACTGAAGTCAAACATTGGTCAAAGTTAAACTTCAAAGTTAAAACGTCTAACGACACATATTCAAAACGAAAGTCTCAAAACTCAAACCACCATTCTAATAGATCAAGAAGGACCTTTCGAAGCTAACCACGATGACACAATTCTCATCCGAGCATGTTTACCAAGAATGCTGACCGAAGACAAATTTTGGACATACCTTCAAAATTAAAACACCTAACAACACATGAAACATTAACAAACGCCTCGAAACACGAACCAACCATCCTATTAAACCAAAAGGATCTTCCTGAGTTAACCACGCTGAGAAATTTATCATTCGAGCACGTTTACCAAGAATGGTGAATGAAGTCAAACTTTGGCCAAAATTTCAAAGTTAAAACGCCTAAAAGCACAAACCCAAAATGAAAGCCTTAAAACTCGAAGCAACCATCATACTAGACAAAAAAAGGACCTTCTAGAGCTAACCGTTCTAAAGGACTTCTAATCTGAGCATGTTTACCAAGAATATGGACAGAGGTCAAACTTTAGCCAAAATTTCAAAGATAAAATGTCTAACGACAAAAGTCAAAACAGAAGCCGCAAAATCCGTACTAGTTATCCTGTTAGATCGAAAAAGACCTTCTAAAGCTAACATCGTAGACAAAAGTTTCATCCGAGTACATTTACCAAGAATGTTTACCGATGTCAAAGTTTGGCCAAACATCAAAGTTAAAATGTGTAACACCACAAACTCAAAACAAAAGCCTCAAAACCTCAGCCATTCATCCTACTAGACCAAAAAGGACTTTCCAGAGCTAACCACACTGATATAATTCTCATTCGAGTATTTTTACCAATAATTTTGATCAAAGTTAAATTTGGCAAAAACTTCAAAAGTAAAACGCTTGAATGGAATAAAATCAAAACAAAAGCCTCAAAATTCGAACCAACTATCCTACAAGACCAAAAAGGATCTTCTGCAGTTAACCATGCTGACATAATTCTCATTCAAGCATGTTTACCATGAATGTTGACCAAAGTCAAGGTTTCATAAAAAATTCAAAGTTAGAATACCTAACGACACAAACTCAAAATGAAAGCCTCAAGACCCAAACCAACCATCATACTAGACCAAAAAGGACCTTTCGGATCTAACCACTCTGATGAAATTCTCATCCGAGCATGTTTACCAATAATCTTTACCAACATCCACTATGGACAAAAATTTAAAGTTAAAACGGCTAACGGTACAAACTCAAAATGACAACCTGCAAACCTGAATCAACCATCCTACTATACCAAAAAGGACCTTTTGGATATTACCATGTTGACGAAAACGTCAAAGTTAAAACGTTTAACAACATAAACTCAAAACAAAAGCCTCTAAACTCGAATCACAAATCCTACTGACCAAAAAGGTTCTTTCGGAGCTAACAACACTAACATAATTCTCATCCAATCTCATTTACCAAGAATATTGAGTGAAGTCAAACTTCGTACAAAATATCAAAGTTAAAACATCTAATGGCGTTAACTCAAAACAAAATCCTCAAAACCCAAACAAAAAAGACCTTCCGTAGCTAACTGCTATGACCAAATTTTCATCCGAGCACATTTACCAAAAATATAAACCGAACTCAAACTATGGTCAAAACTTAAAAGTTAAAATCCCTAACCACACAAACTGAAAATAAAAGCTTCAAAACCCAAACGAACCATCCTATTAGACCAACAATGGCAATCCAGAGCTAAACGCGCTAACGTAGTTCTCATCTGAGAACTTTTACTAAGAATGTTGACCGAAATCAAACTTTGGCCAAAAATTCAAAATTAAAACGCCTAACACCACAAACTCAAAATGAAATCCTCGAAACCTGAACAAACCATCTTACTAGACCAAAAAGGACCTTTCGAATGTAACTGTGCTGACAAATTTTTCATCCAAGCATGTTTATCAAGAATTTTGACCGAACTCAAACTTTGGTCAAAACTACAAAGTTAAAATGTCTAACGATACAAACTTAAAATAAAAAAAAAACTTAAAAACTCGAACCAACTATCTAACTAGACCAAAAAGGACCTTCCGTAGCTGTTGAAAATCTCATACGACATTAGAATTGCCAGGATGATCAACTAGATGGTTTAAAAATTTGAAAGTTTTATTACTCCATTCTTGTTGTTCCTCGAGCTTGACACATAGTAATGAATGATGTGAAAAGAATGAATATATTGATTCTACTTCGTGTTGAGGCCACATAATCTGCCAAGATGCTTTAACTAATGATTTATCAATTTAACTGTGAACATGAATTTTTTTCAAGTCTAGAATCTTACAATCGTTCTCAACTTTTCCCAGTCTATTTGTGTCATTAGTTTCTCAAAGTCTCTAATTTCAGAATTCAAAACAGGACTTGAAGCCATAATTGGTATCTATTTTATTTGAATTTTCCATGGGAGTAATTGCTTTGCTAACAACCAACAAGGGTTGTGGTGGAGTGGTAAGTAATCATTCATCCTTAACCAAGAGGTCTCGGGTTCGAGTCCCCTTGGGTACGGAGTCGCCTTTGTTAGGGAGCGCTTTACCCTCCAATGTGGGATTTCCCGACGCGAATCCGGATTTAGTCGGGTTTCAATGTGGGTACCGGACACCAGATGGGAAACCAAAAAAAATTGCTTTGCTAACAGATTTTCCTTTTACTTTATTTTATCCTTCCTTATGTTGTTTATTGGTTTGAGTTGTGATATTTATCTCAAGTATACTACTTTTTCGAGTTTGTACATGAGTTTGTTTAGCCAGATTTATCAATTTGCACACCCCTTTACTAGTCCATAAATGTTTAATCCTCCTGGTATCAACTCTCTATAAGGGGCTTGTTTAGGTTAATTATGAACTATTGACTTTGGTTGGCACATTGAAGTAATCATTTATTTGTTTATAAGTATTTCCTTAGTTAAATAAAAAATCAAACTGTTAAGGATCAAAAACGATAAATCGATTAAAAAGATATCTTATAAATCAAATCGATAATACATAAAATCAAACTGAACTGACCGATGCACACCCCTATATGTGACTATACATAATTCACTAAAGGAGAAAGCATTAATGATAAAATTAGAGAGATGATAGTTTCTGAAATTTAATTCTGTAAAACAAAATCATGAAGTAGCCCAATTATATTGATCACAGTTAAATCGATAAAAGAAAATTGATCACCTATAAACGTGGACACATTAATATTTCTATCAATGGCTTGGCTAGTTCTCAATAAAAAGTGGCCAACATTTGCTTATATTTTTAAAATTGTTTAACTGAGCTCACTTTACTTCTGATATCTCAACTTTATTCTAAAATTGTTGATGATCTTCTATGTTAGCATAGTTTACCTAAAAACTATTTAACATACTTTAGGCTTGAATTTTGTAAAAAAAAGTTGGGGAGTTTCTATCGTTTAATTACATCGATAAGCTGTTTTGAGGTGCGTGGATGGGTATTTCGATACACTGAAGCAATATACTTTATGAAGTCATTGAAAAGTTCAATTTGATCATCATGATCCTTTGTTCTTCTTTTTTTCTCATGCCTCAAAATTCAAGATGCATATTTGGTTTCAACACCAAGAAGAAGTAGACTATACCATTTGGTTTTGGACAGAAATCCATTTGGTTTATCTGATCAATCAGAACAAAGTTTGGTCAATACTTTCACCAACTTGATTATTGTAACATCTTGCAATTCGAAAAAGGAAAGAAGGTTGAAAAGGGCTACTGGTACGATTCCACGAGACCAATCTACGGTTTGTAGGAAGTTCTTGGGTTGTAGATCAGTCTTGTAGGAAGTGGGAAAAATAGTTTGGAAATCAAGCCTAAGTAACCCATTCTACGTTTGACCAGGACTGTCTGTCGAATACACTATGGACCATAGGAAGGTTCCGTAGAAAGGTCCCAGACTTAGTGAAATTTTGAGTTGAAAGTTGAGGTCTACGGATGGGGTCTATAGATCGTAGGAAGTTTGACGGTCTATAGGAATGATTCATAGGATTTGCCTTTGATTTTAGGCCCCAGCCACTTGACCTATGGTTGATCAGTATGGTCCGTAGGAAATTCTACTGTCTGTAGGTTGTAACCGTAGGGTTGAGACTGACAATTATTTTAAAGGGTGTTTTGGTATTTTCCTATGTACCTAATTGCTATACTACGTTATTTTACACCTATTTCTAAGTCCAATAAATACCCATTCTACACTATAAGTTTCCCCAACTCTCTCATTCAATCAAATCCCCAAAATCCTCTCCAGGGTTTTCTTCAAAATCCTCTCTCTAGATCAAGGGAGAAGAAGCTAGGGTAAAGTCACCTTTTTCACCATTGATTCTAGTATTTGATACTCAAGGTATGTAGGGCTTCATCAATAAGTTCCATTCATCCATTGAGCCCCAAGGTTTATTGATTCTCCAAGTCAAATTTCAATTCTATTGATTAGGTTTCATTCAATTCTTCATGGGTTCAATTGGTGGTGATTCAATTGTTCTATTTTGACTGTTTTGACTCAATTACATGCTTTTCAATTGCTTTCACATGAACTCATGCATTGATCATGATTTTTACTATGGACCCTAACTTGTATAAATTTATGAAGAAACTTAAATCTATGAATGATGTTTTCATGAATTAGAAGTTATACATGATTTGTGAAAAGAAAGATTTTATGATCTAGATTGATTTAAGATGAGCATCAATGAAATTGTAAAAGTTTTTTCTGACATATTAAGGGACCATGGTTTAGTGAAAGGTTTTCTCACTTAGACTTGATTTAAGATTTAATGAGATACTCTATGATGTTAAGCTTGTATTAGCATTTGAATTGTGTTTTTACATGTATGATTATATTTTATGAAAATGACTATTTCGTTGGGGTTTAACTTAACACCAAGAGAACTTTGAGGTGGAGGCTCAAATAGGATAATCTCTTATAGCAACATCTAGTTCCAAACTACATGCATGATGAGTGGTAGATTTGAACTAATTTAAGGTCTATTTAGCTCAATAATTGGTGTCCTTAATGCCTAACTTTGTTATTTTCTAATCAAATATTAATGATTTGCAGCTGTGAAGGAAATTGGACAAGGCATAGGCTAAATCTTGAAAGAATGGTAAAAAATACAAAAGAAGTGCAAAATGAACATTGTTGATTGCCTAGCATGAATGGAGGATCACCGGCTGAGATAGACTTCACCCAATCTGACAGTGCATAACACTTTTCTTTACCAAAGAAGGTCGGCAAACTCTAGTAGAAAAGGCGATACGCTGAATGAGAAAGGCAGATCTGAAGTACATCGCCCAAAGTGACAATGTGCAAGGTAAATATTTAATGATCGGTCGGGGACCTAAGGTGGTATTATGTGATGCACAGAACGTGAAAGGCTGACTCAATTGAGTTCGCCAACTAAGGTTCAAACACCTGAAACCTAGAGCATCACAAAGGTAAGCCGCGGAAAGAAGGGTGATTCACCGAGTGAGTTAGGCGAGCCCAACTAATGTCAATTTGCAAAGAGGATTTTTGGGCCAAATTTTGTGAAAATATAAATAAGCTAAATGATAGAGTTTCTAGGGAGTTCGATTAGAGAGCGTAACAACTGAGTTCGGGAGAAAGTTTTGAGTGAGAACACTTTACTTTTTAGAACACTTTTTCTAGCCTTCTTGGGATTTTACAATTTGAATCTTGAATTCGATAATTTGAAGTTCAATCCAACGTGGGTTTACTCTTAATATCTTGGTTTCAAGTTACCCATGGTTGCTTTCATGGAAGGTATACTTTCTTTACTTTTTGTGATGGGTGGATAGAACCCCAAGATCTAGGGGTGCTCTAATGGGGTTGGGTGTTAATTTAATATAGTGGGTATTGTGCTATACTCTGTTTTGTTGTTGTTCGCATGAATTTGGTCAAATTACCATGGGATTAACTTAAGTATTAAGGTTGCAAACTTAATTCCTACTTCCGATCTCCGGTTGAGTGGGTAACTAGTTCAATACTAGAAATTTAGGTTTGTTGTCCTTGACTTTCTTGAAACAGAGGTTATGGGTCGGATCTAATTACCCGATTCTTGAAATAGGGGATAGAGTAAGGTATTGAGTTGTTAAGAATTAGCATTAGATGAGACCGAAAGGAGATTCTAGGTGTAGATGCTTTGAGATTGAAAGATGATTAGTACCATTTAAGATGACTTAGCTTATTCATGTATGCACATCACTATAGAGTGACACATTTACTCCTATATGATATTAATATCCAATCCCCGCACCTCTAGATTGCTTGATAACTCTTGATTTGGTGTAAATTTTAGTTTAATTGTGATATTGACGACAAAGCTTTACATTAAGTTGGTGGTACCATCCACCCAATTGTTCTTACTACTCCAAATGAGCTGATTTAAAGTCTACAACTCTTGATAAAGAATTCTCCACGATACATCGTTCCCTATGGGACTCAACCTCGACTCTTCGTTGGGTTTTTATTGACTACGATCGCTCAAGCTTTTAATTGGTTTTGAAAGGTGATTTGAGCGTTATCAGTGCCCCAAAGGGTTTACGTTAAATGGCCTAGTTAGTGGATCTACATATAACAAATGATATGATACAGAGTTCTACCTTGGAAAGTAGACTTTCCCTTCTCGTTGTGGGAGTTACATCAGATTCCTTGTTATGGCTCACATGGTCTATTGTCGGTTAAATCTAATATCCCACAAAGTGAACGAAGTTACTTTCAATGTTTGATGAAGATTTTATGCTGCACTGACCATGTTCATGATATATGATGTCTCTTAAAATTTTATTACTTTTAGCTTGGTCATGCATTCCATGTTTTGATTATGTCCTCTTATGATCATGTTTCAAGTTTTATTTCATTTCCCTCATAATCAGTACATTTCATGTACTAATGCATATTTGTGTCCACATCTTCTCCCTCCGTTCTTGGCTAGTTGATCACTCTAGAGATTGAAGACTTCGTGAGTCCTCATACTCTGAGGACGATGTCACCTTTATTTATTTCTTATGTCATTATTGTTTTGAATATTGTACGTGGTGTAAAGGTTATGTTTCGACCACTCCTTTGATGTAATATAGGCTTGTCATGACTTTGATAAACTTTCGCTTAATGTCAAACTCTTTACTTCGTGAGATTTCTTGTTTTTATCTATTATGTTATGTACATGCAAGTCAAGTAGCTTGTGCAGGGACTCTCGGGTTCTTATACGTCATGTCACGTCTAGGGTGTTCTTTGGGTTGTGACAAACATGGTATTCAGACCAAAAAGTTTTAGAAAAAGAGTCATAGGATGTCTGACAAGCCACGTTGAGTAGAGTCTTTTTCATAAGTATGAAGCACACCTTATTTATGAATAGGATGCTACGAAGCATTTTGGAAACTTCACCTCTTTCATTACTCTAAAGTTGTGTCATAGAGTCTATCTCTATAAAGATCCTTCTCTTAATCGTGTTCGATCCTTTCCAGGATATGTCCCATTTAAGTGATTATGTGAGAAGGAATATGGGTAAAGACAACGTTGAGCCTGAGGTTCCTTAAGTTCAGGCTGATCCCTTGGCTGAGTAAGTGACCCATGCAAAATTCCAAGTTGTTTCCCAAGTGTTGGCTCAAGCCAAACAACCCAATCCAATAGAGAGGCTAATGCTCCCATGAAACTAATGGGTACAATGGTGTCAATGATAAGGGAATTCACTAGGATGAATCCCTCAGAGTTTCATGGGTCAAAGGTTGATGAGGATCTTCAAGAGTTCATTGATGAGGTTTACAAGAGTTCACTGATGAGGTTTGCAAGATAGTAAGTATCATGGGATTGTCTAAAGTTGAGAAGGCAGAGTTGGCCGCTTATAAACTCAAGGGTGTTGTCAAGTATGGTTTGAATAATGGAAAAGTGAGAGGGTGGTTGATGCAAGTCATCTTGATTGGGAGAAATTAAGGGAGCTTTTCTTAATTCTTTCTTTCATCTTGAAATGAGAGAAGAGAAACTGCTTCAATTCATTAACCTTCGTCAAACAAATATGAGTGTGAAGGAGTATGATTTGAAGTTCACTCAATTGGATAAGTATGTTTCAACTATGGTTGTCGATCCTAGAACAAGGATGAGTAAGTTCATGTCGGGTGTGTCTGATATAGTTTCCAAGGATTTTTGTATCGCAATGTTGATTAAGGAGATGGGTATCTCTTGTTTGATGAAACATGCTTGACAAATTGAAGATCAAAAGTTCATGGAAAGGGCAAAGGAGTCCAAGAGGGAAAGGACAAGTGATGGTGACTTTTCTCATTCTAAGTCCAGTGAACAAGGGTGTCCTTAATTCCAGCAAAAGTTTTCCAGTCAAGGTTCCTCTAATATCCTAACTCAAAATTTTAACAAAGATAGGGTTTCTAAACCTACGCCTCAAGAAGGAAAGGGTGGTAATGGATCTGCTACCGCCGCTTACACTAGGTGTGGTAAGAAACATGATGGCAAGTGTTTAACTGGTATGGATGGTTGCTTTAAGTGTGGAAAGAGGGGTCATAAGATGAAAAATTGATCATTACTTATTACTAAGGGAAGAGATGGTAGGCAAGTTCAACCTATTAGTTCCGGTTCGGGTGCACCGAAGCAAAATAGATTTTATGCTCTTCAGATTCGACAGGATCATGAGGTTTCTTCGGACGTGGTGATTGGTATGTTCAAAGTATTTCATCTTGATGTTTATTATTTACTTGATACAGGTTCTACTTTATTGTGTTTTACCCCTTATATGGCCATGATATTTGATGTTGGTGCCAAAATCCTTTCTAATCATTTTCATGTCTCTACTCCCGTGGGTGCTACTATGGCTAAAAGAGTCTAAGGAAATTGTTCTATTTTTGTTTCTCATAGAGTCACTCATGATGATCTTGTAGAGCTTGATATGCTAGATTTTGATGTTATTCTTGGGATGGATTGGCTTCATGCATGTTATGCTTCCATAGATTGTAGGACCCAACTGGTCACATTCAAGGTTCCAAACGAACCTACCATGTTATGGGAAGAGGGAAATTATGTCTTGAAAGGTCTGTTTATATCTTGTCTAAAATTTAGAAGAATAATTTCTAAGGGTTACATTTATCATCTTGTTTGGGTTAGGGATATAGATTTTGAGACCCCTACTCATGAGTTAGTTCCGATTGTGAATGAGTTTCTAGAAGTGTTTCTCGATGATCTTCCAAGCGTTTCTTATGAAAGGAAAAAAGACTTCAGTATTAACCTTCTCTCAGAGATGCACTCTATCTCTATTCCTCCTTATTGTATGTCCCCGATAGAACTAAATAAGATAAAGGACCAATTGCAAGATTTGTTGGATAAGGGATTTATTAAACTGAGTATCGCTTTATGGGGTGCTCCGGTGTTGTTTGTCCGAAAGAGGGATGGTTCTCTCCCAATGTGTATTGACGATTGGTAATTGAATAAGGTTACAATTATGAATAAGTATCTTATTCCAAGGATAGATTACTTGTTTGATCAACTCCAAGGATCAAATTACTTCTCTAAGATTGACCTTTGGTCAGGTTATCACCTAATAAGGGTAAAGGAGAGTAACATCCCGAAGATGACTTTTTGAACTCGATATTGTCATTATGAGTTTTTGGTGATCTCTTTTGGTTTGACTAATGACTCAATGGTGTTTATGGATTTGATGAATAGGGTCTTTAAGAAATATCTTAACATGTTTGTGATTGTGTTTATCGATGATATCTTGATTTACTCTCCAAGTGAGGATGATTAAGTTGAACATTTGAGGATTATGTTGCAAATTCTCAAGGACTGTGAATTGTATGCTAATTTTAGAAATTATGAGTTCTGGTTGAGGTTCGTTGCTTTCCTTGGCCATATTATCTCTGATAAAGATATGCAAGTCGATCCTAAGAAAACCGAGGTAATTAAGAATTGGCCTAGACCTTTTTCTGCTTCAAATTTACAAAGTTTCTTGGATTTGGCTAGTTACTATAGAAGGTTCGTCGAAGGATTTTCCTCTATTGTTTCACCTTTGATGGTATTGACTCAAAATAAGGTAAATTTCCTATGGTTGGAAGCTTGTGAGAAGAGTTTCCAAGAGGTGAAGGACAGACTCACTTCGGCCCCTATTTTGACTTTACCGAAAGAATCAGATAGTTTTGTGATTTATTGTGATGCTTCACAGATTGGTCTTGGATATGTCTTGATGCATCATGGGAATTTCATTGCTTATGCTTCAAGTCAATTAAAAGTATATAAAAATAATTATCTGACTCATGATTTTGAGTTAGCGGCAGTGGTGTTTGCTTTAAAGATTTGGAGACACTACTTATATGGTGTTCATGTAGATGTGTTTTATGATCATAAAAGTTTGAAGTATATGTTCACCCAAAAGGATATGAATCTTCGCCAAAGTAGGTGGCTTGAGTTGTTAAAGGATTACGACATAAGTGTCTTATATCATCTTAGAAAGGTGAATGTGGTGGCGAATGCTCTTATTCGGTTATCGATGTGTAGTGTTGCTCATGTTGAGGATGATAAGGAGTTATTTCGCGATGGTCATAGATTGGTCAAATTGGGTGTTTGTTGGTTGATTCTAATAAAGGTGGTGGTGTTCGTAATTGGTCAGAATCATCTTTTGTATCGGATGTGACGGCTAAGAAAGATCTTGATCCAGTATTATTTAAGTTGAAGAAGTTGGTTTCTAAAAAAAAGCACTAAGGCTTTCTCCCATGGGGAGATAGTGTCCTTCGAAATCAAGATCGGTTTTGTGTTCCAAATGTTGATGAGTTGAGAAATCAGATACAGAAGATCATAGTTCTCATTATTCTATTCACCCGGGAGTCACCAAGATGTACCATGATTTACGGAAAATCTATTGATGGAATTGATGAAGAAGAATATTGCAAAATTTGTGGCTAATGTCTGAACTGTCAACAAGTGAAAGTTGAGCATCAGAAACTGAGTGGTTTGGCTCAAAGCATTAGCATTCCTATATGGAAGTGGGAATATTTTAATATAGATTTCATTACGGGTTTACTCCAAACTCGTCAACAGTTTGACTCGATTTGGGTCATAGTGGACCAAATGAAGAAAATGGCTCACTTTTTTCCATTAAGACTTCATTCTCATTTGGAAGATTATGTCAAGCTTTATATTAGGGAGATAGTATGAGTGTAAAAAATATTTGTGTAAATATTTAAGTCCTATTGTTATAATTTGGTCTTAGGCTACTATTTTTCAATATTTATGAAACTTTTTGATAGGGTTCTTAGCTAATTTATATTTTCTTTGAGAATAGTATAAGAATAATCAAAAGGGTGGCCTTTAAATTATTTTCTTAGGTTGTACCATATCCCAACATGTCATCAACCATCATGTGTCAAAAAAAAAAAGAAGTGAAAGAAAAAAAATATTCTTGTAATCTTATTCCATGAAACTAGCACTTTGTATTATCGAATAAGCACACACGAGACTACTAATTTTATAAATAAAATCTAAAATTACAAGAAAAATTTCAGAGTTCTTGAGAAGCAAACACTAATACCAAGAATATTTTGAATATACAAATAAATAAACAAAGAAATTGTTAAAAGATTTTTGAAAACTTACCTATTCAAGAGGGAAAAATTCAACCCTCATTGGAAAGAGAAAAGGTAGACGCTGATAATGGAGAAAGGGGGAGAGAGGGAAACACATATAATAGAAAAAAATAACAATGTATGTTGATAATAGAGAGAGTGGGATAGAGGAACAACGTATATAGAGAAAAATAATGATCTTTTAGAATTACATGGAAATTAATTAGCTTTATAAAAAGAGTCTGAATAGAAATAAGTGTAATGACCCGGTCGGTCATTTTTTAAAAGTTTCATGAATTTACAGCTTTCCCCCTCTTGTGATCGACCCTGAGTCTTTTATGATTGAGTTTGAAAGATTGATTTTGAACTTTGAGTTAAAAGTTGAGAATTCGTTGAGCCTGTGATCTTGGAAAGGCTAAATTGCTTAAAAGTAGTTTTTGGAGTTTTGAGTGTCGAAATGGAATTTCATCGATTCCATTAGTCCCAAAATGTGAAATTTGAGTTGTGAAAGTTATCGGTTTTAGATTGGGAATTTTTTTTAGGATTTGAGGTCCTATGTTGTAAAATTATTGAAATTTAGCACGCTCGTGTATATGAAATTTTTTTTTGTAATTGGGCTTTTTCTTTCCTATTTTTCGATTGACTTTGATCAACATTCAGGGTTTGGATTCTCGGACCGGAATTCTAGGAGTTCCATTGGATTAGGGGGATGATTTTAGGCCTAGGTGAGGTCTTGTTTGATTTTTTAGAGGTCCCAAGATTGTTTTAGCGTTTTAGGTGTTGAGTTAGCTTTTTGTGGTTTTCACCAATGTCAGGTCAAGGAGACCTCAGATTCATATTTTGACGGGTCCATTGAGTCGGAAAAATTGAGTATAATTGATTTGCATATGTAGTTTGTATGCACAGGGTTTCAAATAAATATTGAGGGTTCTTTTGTTGATTTAAGTGCTAGCTGATGTTTCTGGTGCTGCAATCCTCACTTTTACGGGGGACCTTCACTTTTTTGATCTCCACTTTAGCGAAGGCCGGCTCGCAAAAGTGAGACATTCCTTTTGGGCGGGGTTCACTTAAGCGGATTAAGGCTCGCTTTAGCAAAGGTCGCTTCAGCGGAGCCTAATTCGCAAAAGTGACTCCCCCATATTTTCGGGGTACGCTTAAGCGAACCTATGGTCGCATAAGCAACACCTGTGAGGGTTTTTGGTCTGCAAATTCGGGATTTAAGCCTCATTTTTCATTTTTTATATTGGGAAACCTTGGTGGTGATTTTCAAAAGGATTTCTTGTGCTAAATCATTTGGGTAAGCCTTCATAATCCTAAACCTTCATTTTCCTTTGGTTATTTATGAATTCTAACATCAAAATTTGGGATTTTAATTGGAAAATGACAATGTTTATCAAGAAGTCAAGTTTTTAACTAAAATGGAGATTGTGAGATGATTTTGGGTCCTTTTTCAAAATGATTTCCCCCCAATGAGTTTCTAAAGAATTGAGTAATATTTTCAAGTATTAAATTTCATATTCAAACCTTATTCTTAGAAGTGAGTTTTGAGTTGATTGACTCATTTTCCAAAGTTATTGATGTGGGTATTGTTGTTTTCAGAGATTTATTGTGAATACATGATTATTATAGATTGTGTGGCCTCAGAAGTTATTTAGAAGGAGGAGACTCAACTTTTGGAGTGATTAATTATTTGATTTAAGCCAAGTGATCTCCTCAACCTTGTATTCTAGGAGAATTCATGTATTCCCTTCATTATTTATGTGTTGGGAGTAATGGAGATGAGGTGAAAGGTTAATTGTCCATTTGATAAATCTAAAGTAATAAATAGGGGTTGAAATGAAAAAGGTTATGTGATGAACATGATGACGTGAATTGCCTTATTGTGAATTTATTGATTGATTGATGAAATATTTGATAGCATGAATGTGGGCTTGAATTCCATGAGTTTTTATCTCTTCCATGTGGTATGATATTTCTTGTGTGAATTGATTGTTGGACACCAAGATGAGACATGATATGTTTACAATTACAAGGTCATTATCGACGAGTGTTATTATGTCAAGGTAATTTCCGACTAATGATTGGAAATGGTTTTGGCTAGTGATATTGTGTCGATAGGAAATGGTTCTGGCGAGAGATTGGTAATAGTGCTTTGATGCATTTTTAATGCTTATGTGGGATTACTTGTTAATTGTGATTGATACACTTGTTGCATGTGATTGATCTAATTGGTTTTGAGATTGACTTACTTGATTCATTTTGTTGTTGAATTGTGATTATTGAGCCTTGTGAATTGTGCATTATAGAACTGTTAGGTTGGGCTGATTGTTGTGCAGGTTGTAGTTTGAGGAGGTCCGGTTGGTATGGAAGGAGTATTCGATTTCTAGCTAGATGCCTTGTTTATTAAGCTGTTTGTTGGGTACCGTGTTATTGGTAATCACTTTTTTCTTCTACACTTGTGTAGGTTTCGAGCCGGGCATAACGTGACCGTCCCTGTTCTCTTACTTTTCGAGGCTTATCAAAGGACTATTGAGAGGTAGTTGCTAGTCATCTCAGCGAGCTCTCTTTTCCTTTTCTTTAATTTGAGAAACAAAGAATGAGACTTGTACTTATTTCTTCATCTCTCACTTTATGTATTTAGTGCCTTGTACATGTGACAATCAGATTTTGAGGATTTTAATAGAAAGAATAAGTTATTCCACTTTATCTTGTTCTTGATTTATATTTTGTTGTGTTGAGGCTGGGAATATAAAAGTGCCATTACGTCCATTTATGGGTCGTGACAAATGGTATCATAGCCCAAGTTCATAGGTCTCACGTGTGTACAAGCTAAGTCAAAGTAGAGTCTTAAGTATCGATATGGAGACGTATGTACTTATCTTCAAAAGGCTGTAAAGATTATTAGGAAACTTCCTTTTATTCATCATTTCTGATTGTATGTGGTTACCTTCAGTAGTGTTGAGTTGCCGCATGTCTTTTTGGCAGATGCCGAGGACCATAGCTTATGTTTCTAGTGATAGAGGAGATGTAGTACTAAAGGTTGTTGTTGAGATCCCAGCTAAGGGTAGATGTAGGGATCGAGATAGAGGTCGTGCTCATGGAGTACCACTGGCTAGAGGTCCTGTCCGTGGAGTGGCACCATCTAGATTCCCTTAAGCCACAAGTTGAGGTTGTTGAGGATTAGGTTCCTCCCGAGATTGGAGCTCCTTTGTTTTGGGACTTTGTTGATGATGTTTGGTGTGCTATAGAACTTCTCTCAGGGTGGTGTGATAGGTAGGACACACGGTTCTCGAATGAGGGTAATGGCATAGACCCTAAATCAGCAGCAGGTTCTGGGTATTCAAGATTAGGTGGCTCAGCCACGAGTGGTTCGTAGAGCAGTTGCGGGTGTTCAGATTGCTTCAAAGGTTATTCTAACGATAGGTGAGAAGCAGTGTTAAAACAGGTTTCAGTAGATGAAACCACCTCAGTTTCAGGGTGGTAAGAGTGAGGATTCCTAAGAGTTCTTGATGTTGTGTCATGAGATGCTTAAGGCAGTGAGTATGGTGGATTCTTGTGGTGTTCGGTTTGGTGGACTTCAGGTACGTAGACGCACTAGAGAGTGGTGGAGGACTTTTGTTACATCTAGACCAGTTGGATCTCCCCCAGTAGAGTGGAATGTGTTCTCCAGGATCGTTTCATTCCTTGGAGTGTGAGAGAGAAGAGTTGATTAAGGTTTAAGAGTTTGACTCAGGGTAGTTTGTTGGTGATCGAGTATGAGGCACGCTTCTATGAGCTTTCTAGGCATGCTATGACTATTGTTTCGAATGAGGCAGAGAGAGTCCACAGATTTGTGATAGGGTAGAATTTCTCCATCAGGTCTTATGTTGTTAGAGAAACCATGGGGCTTCCTTCCAGTCCATTATGAGCCCCGCCAAGGAGGCATAGTTGATGATTTTAAAAGAGTTTGGGGAGCCCAAAAGGGGCCCGATTATCTGGTCAATTTTCTGGTTCATCATCTGGAAACAGAGGTTCGCATAGAGGTAGTAGCTCCTTTCACTGCAATGGGACGGTTCATTATTTCATGTCAGCAGTTGAGAGTAGGTAGTCATCCTGAAGATCTTATGGTTCTGGCCGAGGTGGCCATGGTAGTTTGTTTGATTCATAGAAATAATTATCTGTTATGTGATCTTGCTTTACTTGTGGGATCTAGGTCATTTGATGCGACTCTTACCTCTACAGACTCATTCAGGTCCCAGCATTCTTATTCAGCTACTCCGGATAGAGATTCAGCACCTCAGCCCAAGGGTCGAGGCAGAGGTCAGCCCAGTGGGGGCGGTAGAACTACTAGTAGGGGTACTCTAGCTCCGCATGGTGGAGGTAGAGGTCTACTCAGATTGTAGGTGGTCTTGAGGGCCAGTGTTATGCTTTTCTAGGGAGACATGAGTCCGAGACTTCTGATGTTGTGATCATAGGTATCATCCAAATTTTCCATTGACTTGTGTATGCATTATTTGATCCGAGGACTACTTTCTCGTATGTATCTACATATTTTATTTTTGGGTTTGATATGATGTTTGGTTGCATGCATGTGCCTATTAATATCTCTACACTAGTAGATGAATCCTTAGTGGTGGATCAAGTGTATCAATCTTGCCTTGTTTTTTTGGACGGGTATGATAATTTGGTAGACTTAATCATTCTAGGATGGTAAATTTGATATTATCTTAGGTATGGATTGGCTTTCTCCACATCATGCTATTCTTGCTTGTTATGCTAACACTATGACCTTAGCGATGTCAGGTGTCCCAAGAGTTGAATGGACGGGTGCTAGTGGTTCCTATTCGAGCAAAGTTATCTCCTTTATTCAAGCTCAGAGAATGGTTGATAGAGGTTGTTTGTCCTATTTGGCTTTTATTCGGAATACTAGTGTTGAGCCACCTCCCATGGATTCTATGCACGTGGTTCAAGAGTTTTTGGATGTGTTTCCTACTGATCTTCCAGGTGTTCCTCCAGATAGGAATATTGATTTTTTCATTAAGTTGGAGACACACACAAAGACCATTTCTATTCCTCCGTATCGTGGTGCTCCAGCTGAGTTGAATGAATTGAAGGATTAGTTACAAGATTTGTTAAGTACGGGGTTTATTTGCCCTGTTATTTCTTTATTGGGTGCTCCTATTTTGTTTGTGAGGAAGAGGGATGGTACCATAAGGATGTGTAGTCATTATCGATAGTTGAATAAGGTAACAATGAAGAACAAGTATCATTTCCTCACACTGATGATTTGCTTGATTAGTTTCAGGGTGCATCTCTTTTTCTAAGATTGATTTGAAGTCCGTCTAGCACTAGTTGAAGAATAGGGCATCTAATATCCCTACGATAGCTTTTAGGACTTGTTATTGTCAACATGAGTTTCTAGTGATGTATTTCGGTTTGACTAACGTCCTTGCAGCGTTCATGGAGTTGATGAATGGGGTGTTTCGATCTCATCTAGATTCATTTGTGATAGTGTTCATTAAGGATATCTTGGTGTACTCCAAGACCGAGGAGGATCACGATCGACATTTGAGGATTGTACTCCAGATATTGAGGGAAAAGAAGTTTTATGACATGTTCTCAAAGTGTGAGTTTTGGCTTGATTCCATGGTATTCTTGGGACACATGATGACCAAGGAGAGTATTTGGGTGGATCCAGCCAAGATTGAGACAGTGAAGGGTTGGACCAAATCTATATCACTTACTGAGATCTGGAGTTTTAGGACTTGCAGTCTATTATTGGCAAATTTTTTAGATCTTGTCCACTATTGCATCTCCTTTGACTAGGTTGACTCGGTAGAGTGTGAGTTTCCAGTGGTCTGATGAGTGTGAGGACAACTTTCAATAACTCAAGACCTTATTGACTTCGACTCTTATTTTGACCTTACCCTAGGAGGGGGTAGACTTCACTGCCTATAGTGATGGTTTTGGAGTCGGATTAGGTGGTGTCCTGATGCAGAAAGGAAAGGTGATCTCCTATACCTCTAGACAGTTGAAGACCCATGAGAGGAACTACCCTACCCATGATTTGGAGTTGGCAGCCGAAGTGTTTTTACTTAAGCTATGGCGACATTATCTGTATGGGGTTCATTGTGAGGTCTTCATGGATCATCAGAGTCTTTAGTATATCTTTAGTCAGAGGGATATAAACTTGAGGTAGCATAGATGGCTTGAGCTCTCGAAGGACCATGACACCACCATCTTATCTTGTGAAGGCCAATGTATTGGTCGGTGTTTTGAATAGGAAGACTTCTAGCATGCGAATCTTGCTGCTATTAGTTTTGAGGAGAGACCATTGGCTAGAGATGTTCAAAGGTTAGAGAACAATCTTGTTCGTTTGTAGAGTTTTGAGGACATGGGTGGTTTGATTGCTTTTATTGAGGCTCATTCTTTCTTAGTTGAGCAGATTCGTGAGCATCAATTTGATGACAAGAAGTTAAGTCTCATTCGAGAAAAGGTGATGAAAGGGGAAGCCAAGGAGGTTGTTCCTGATTTTAAGGGTATCTTGACGATTGAGGGCAGGATCTGTGTGCCCATGGTGGGAAAGTTGATTAGATTGATTCTTGAAGAGGTCCCTTGTTCTCGATATTCCATCCATCCGGGAGCAGTTAAGATGTTTCATGATTTGATCCAGCACTATTTATGGTGTCATATGAAGAGGGATATTTTAGATTTTGTTTCTAGGTATTTGACTTGCCAAAAGGTCAAGTTTGAGCACTAGCGGCCCGAAGGTGCGTCTCAAAGAATGCCTATTCCTACTTGGAACAGATCACTATGGATTTTATTGTTGAACTACCTACCACCGTGGGTGGTTATGAATCCATTTGGGTGGTTGTTGATAGGCTGACCAAGTCAACCCATTTCATCCTGGTTCGAGTGAAGTATACGACAGAGAAGTTAGCTAAGATTTATATCAGTCAGAATGTGTGATTACATGGGGTCTCAGTTTTCTATTGTCTCTAATCGAGGTTCTTTTTTTACTTCCCATTTCTGGAAGAAATTACAACATGGTTCCGGTACTCAGTTAAATATGAGTACAACCTTTCACCATTAGTAAGATGGTCAATCCGAGTGGATGATTCAAGTTTTAGAGGATATGCTCTAAGCTTACGTGCTCAATTTTGGTGATATATGGGATCAACTTTTTCCCTTAGTAGAGTTTGCCTACAAAAATAGTTATCACTCCAGTATTCAGATGGCCTCATTTGAGGCGTTGTATGGCAGTTGGTGTAGATCTCCAATCTGATGGTTTGATTCAGCCTAGTTAGACTCATTAGATACAGACTTGCTTAGAGATGCTAAAGAGCAGATACATATGATCCATGGTAGATTGTTGACAACCTACAGCCGAAATAAGAGTTACACAGATCGGAGAGTTTGAGCTCTCGTGTTCATGGAGGGTGATCACGTTTGGCTTCAAGTGTCACCCATGAAGGGTGTGATGAGGTTCAGAAAGAAGGGAAAGATTAGCCCTAGATTCACTAGATCCTTCTGAAATTTTGAGTCATGTGGGAGATGTGTCCTATAAGCTGACCTTACCACCTAGTTTGCCAGCTGCGCATCCTGTATTTCATGTCTCCATGCTTCAAAGGTATATGTCGGATGAGTCCCATGTACTTTCTCTTGATTTAGTTGAGTTGGGTCCAAACTTATCTTTTGAGGAGGAGACTGTAGCCATTTTGGATAGGCAGTGTCGAAAGCTTCGGACCAAGGAGATTGCTTTAGTAAAGGTGTAGTGGAACTACCATTGAGTTGGTGAGGCGACTTGGGAGACAGAGTCAGATATGTGTGCTAAATATTCACAGCTTTTCAAGGCTTCAGGTACTTTGTTTTACTTTATGTTCGAGGCTGAATATGGTTTTTAGTGGTGTATAATGTAATGACCTAGTTGGTCATTTTGGGAAAGTTTCATGAATTTACCATTTTGTCCCTCCTGTTATTGACCCCGAGTTATTTTTAATAGAGTTTTGTATTTTGGTTGTCGAACTTTGAGTTATAAGTTGAGAATTTGGTAAGTTTTGAATTTGAAAGGTTTAGGTTGTTAAAAAGTGATTTTTGATGTCTTTTGAATTTCGAGTGTCGAAATGGAATTCCATCGATTCCATTAGTCCTGCAATGTGGAATCTGATCTCCGAGAGGTGTCGGTTTTAGATTCTGAGTCATTTTAAAGATTTGAGATCCTAAGTTGGAAAATTATGGAAATTTAGTCTTTGAATTGGCTTTGGTCAATATTCGAAATTCAGATGCTCAGATTAGAATTTTGAGAAATACATTGGATTTGGGAGATGATTTTAGGCCTAGTGGAGGTCTTGGTTGATTTTTGAGAAGTTCTGAGCTTATTTTAGCCTTTTAGGCGTTGTGTTTGTTTCTTGTGACTTTCATGAGTTTCGGATCAAGGAGACCTCAGATTCGTATTTCAATGGTTTTATTGTGTCCGAAACGTCGAGTATAGTCATTTTCATATATGGTTTGTGTGTTTGGAATTCCAATCGAATCCTGGGGGTTTCTGGTTATGGTGCATGACCATTTTGATCATCGCGAGGATCCATCATCGCGACCGCGTAGCATTAATTTGAGTTGCATTGCGATCCTGTAGGTCTTGTCATGATCATGATGGTCAACTTGAATGAGTTGACTATCTTACTCATCGCGATTGAATGGATCTAGGTCGTGATCGCGGTGAGCATTTGAGACCTGGGCAGAATGTTTTTCAAAAATCGGAGTAGCAACCCCATTCACCATTTTTTAGTTTTCAGAGCTTTGGTGTGGCGATTTGAATAAGATTTTTGAGAAGAAATATTTAGGTAACGATTCCTAACCTTAAATCTTCAATTTACCCATTATTATTTATGAATTTAAGTGTTCAAATCAAACTTTTGAAATGAAAAATTGGGGTTTATCTTCAAGAACCCAAGCACCTAGTAAAATGGTGATTTTTTAAACTAATTTTAACTCTTTTTTCAAAATGATTTACACCAATGAGTTCCAAATGCCTTGAGTAATGATTTCAAGTAAAGATTTTGGATTCAAACTTCATCTTTAGAATCGGGTTTTGAGTTGATTGACCCATCTTTCGAAGTATATGATGTGGGTATTGTTGTTTCCAAAAAATTATTGTGAATACTTGATTGATATATATTGTGTGGCTTTGGACATTGATCGGAAGGGAAAGACTCATGTCTTGGAGTTACTAGTTGGTTGAATTAAGGCAAGTGATCTCCTAAACCTTGCAATCTAGTAGAATTCGTGCATTTCCCTTCATGTATGTGTGTTGGGATTAATGGGGTTGGGGTGAAACGTTCATTGTTCCACTTGATAAATTATTAATAAATAAAAATGGGTATAAATGAAAAGGATATGTGTTGATCGTAATACGTTGTGAATTGCCTTGTTGTGTCCTTATTTGATTGATTGATAAAGTGCTTGATAGCATGAATGTGGACTTGAATTGCTTGAATTGTTGTCTCATCCTTATGGTGTGAACTTTCTTATGTGCATTGACTGTTGTACAGTGTAATGAGACATGTGCTATAAAGCAGATAAGAAATGGTTCCGACTAGTGATTTAAAGTCGATGGGAAATGGTTTCGGTTAGTGACATGATATAAAGTCGATGCAAAATGATTTCGGCTAGTGATATGATATAAAGTCGATAGAAAATGGTTCTGGCTAGTGATAAGATATAAAGCTTATGAGAAATAGTTTCGTCTAGTGATACGATATAAAGCCAATGGAAAATGGTTCCGGCTAGTGATATGATATAAAGTCGCTGAGAAATGGTTTCGGTAATGATTTGATTATTCTGATTTGATGCATTTGATATCTATGTTGTACTTACTTGTTGTCTATGATTAATGCACTTTTTACGTGTGATTGATTTACGTGACATTGAGATTTACTTACTTTATACATGTTGGATGTTGAATTGTGGCTATTGGACTGTGATTAATGAGCCCTGTGAGCTGTGAATTATAGAACTATTAGGTTGGACTGATTTCTGTTCAGGTTGTAGTTGAGGAGGTTCAGTTGGGATGAAATGAATATTCGATTTCTAGCTAGTTTCTTTGTTTATTAGGTTGCTTGTTGGGTACCGTGTTGTTGGTACTCACTTTTTGCCTCTACACTTGTGTAGGTTCAGAGCCCGGTATTAGGTGATTGCTCTTTCTCTCCCACCTCTGAGGCTGTCAGAGAACTATTGAGAGGTAGTTGCTTGTCATCCTAGCGGGCCCTCTAGTTTTTCTTTTTATGCTTTGTTCAATTTGTACTTATTTCTTAATTCCACACTTTATGCATTAGTGTCTTGTTTTGTGAAATAGAGTTAGAATAGAAGTAGTATACCTTGTATCCTAACTCTAATCCTATTCTAACTCTAATGTATCTCCTTAGATTTGTAGTTGTACTAAGATTCTACTTGTGGCCATATGTTATTGTATAAGTAGCATATGTATTGTACGGAATTATTATCAAGAAATAATGTCCTCCCTTCTCTCTGGTTGTGTGTATTCAACATGGTATCAGAGCAGAGAGATGCCCTGAGATCGAATCTCACCGCCACCCATATTAAAAAGAATTTCCGCGTGCTTGGCCCATGAGAAAAAAATCAGGCCCACGTGAGGGGCGTGTTGAGAATATAATTAAATAATAAAAATGTTCTCTCTCTAACAGCTTAAACTTTTAGATGAGATGGTCACACACTTCAACATGGTATAAGAGCATTAACACACAAACCTACACTGCATCAAATTTGTTCAAGAACCAATGGCTTCCTCTTCACTATCAACCTTTTTGTCCTTCTCAGCTTCTTCATTGCACCATCTTATGAATGCGTGTCCTATCAAACTTAAACCTACCAATTACCTTATATGGAGAACATAGATTCTACAACTGATGCAAGTAATGAAGGTGACTATATTGGTCCAAGAAAAAAAACCTTATGAAGTTGAAACTCTAGCCAAAGATAACAATTAAAAGGCAGTTGATGGATAGGAGAAAGCTTCCGACAGTAATTGGAATGAGCAAGATATTTTGCTAAGAACCTGGATCTCAGGAACTATGATTAAAGAGAGCATGTATCTCATTGTGGGCTGCTCAACAGCTAAGGAGATGTGGGAATGCTTTGAGGAAGCTTACCTTCAAGAAACAAAGGATAAAGAGTTCCAACTTAAACAACGACTGCAGAACATTAAGTTAGGAACCAAGAAACTTGATGAGTACTTGAAAGAATTCAATAGCATATGTGATGGACTTGCTGCCATACACAAGTTGATGAAGACAACAAAGTAATTAACTTTGCCTAAGGACTAGGTCCAAAGTACAGGACATTTAGGACTGTTATATTGGTAAAGCCCCCTATCCTACCTTCAATCAATTTGTCAATACTCTTAGAGGTTTTGACATAAAATAACAAGAGGAAAAGGTGCCCCAACAATACTATAACATGGCCTTTACTTCACACAGAGGTAGGGGTCAAGGGAGTTACAATCACAGGAGAGGTAACTCTACTTTTAACTCAAGAGGAAGAGGATTCAGAGCTGCTGGACAGTCAAATAATAATCGAAATAGTCAGAATATGCAGACTACAAACACTGAAAAAGTAAAACCCATGCCTACTCTATGTCAAATATGAGGTAGAAATAATCACATTACTTTGAAGTGCTTCTATAGGTGGGATTACTCTTATCAAGCTGAAGATGATCTTCCCAAGCCCTATCTTCTATGAACATTTAGAATACCAATAGTGAAGATGTTGTAATGTATGTCAATTCTGGTGCAACAACTCACATGAAAAACACATCAAGTAATCTATCCAATCTTCAAATCTATAATGGGACAGACAAAATAATTGTAGGGAATGGTTTGCAATTAGCAATTACACATGTTGGAAATCTCAATAAGTTAGGTTTGAAAGTTAAAGATATACTGGTAGTTCCTGAAATCACAAAGAATCTTCTTTCAGTTAGTAAACTTGCAAAAGACAATTCTGCAACTCTTGAGTTTGATGAATTTGGTTTTCTTATTAAGGACAAGAAGTCAGGAACACCATGGTCCAAGGGCTCTAATACATGAGGACTCTATCAACGGGAAGACAACAATCTCTTTGCCTTAACACCAACACAATATTGGAAGAAGTCAGAGAGTATTTGGTACTCTAGATTAGGACATCTTAGTATGAAGTCTTTAAATTTTTTGAGTAGCAATAAATGCATCGATGTTAGGAGTTGGAATAAGGTGCCTAGTATCTGTACTAGTTGTCAATCAGGGGAAAAGTGGTAAACTTTCTTTTGAGTTGAGAAATTAAATTGAGCAGATACCTTTCGCAAAATACATTGTGATCTTTGGGGACCAACACCTATTGAGTCTTCCCAACATATGAAATACTATGTGATATTTGTGGATGATAATACTAGATATACTTGGCTCTATCCTTTGAAGAAGAAATCTGAATTCTTTGAAGTCTTTCTCAAGTTTTAACAAATGGTAGAAAGACAATTTTCAAAAACTATTAACATTTTCCAGTGTGATGGAGGTGGTGAATTTATCCAAACTGAGTTTGTTAAGCATTTGGAGAACTATGGCATCATTAGGCAAATATCTTGTCCTCACACTTTTGAGCAGAATGGAGTTTCCGAGAGAAAACAGAGACACATAGTGAAAACTGGTCTGACCTTGTTGTTTCATGCTAAGCTGCCTTAGTTCTTAGGGGTTGAAGGATTTCTAACTGATATGTTTCTAATAAACAGAATGCCTTCCTCAGTTCTAAAGAATGGGATCCCGTTTGTGAAACTTTTTGGTGCCTCTCCTGATTATAATAGCCTGAAAGTCTTTGGTTGCAGATGTTATCCTTACCTAAAGGGAAAGACTAAGTTCTCACCAAAGACATATATATCCTTGTATATTTATTGGCTATAATAGCCTACACAAAGGATATAGGTGCTACCACCCATAGACCAGGAGGGTGTATGTGTCTAGGCATGTCATATTTGATGAGCTCTCATTGCCTTATGTGCAAACTGATAAGCATAATATTAATGTATCACCTCATCTTGCCACTTTCCTTGAATTTTTCTCCACTGTGCAGGATCCAGATACTAGTTCAAGTGACACTATCACTTCAAGGGAAGTTTGGACAACTTGACTGAAACAATTGCACCAGCAACTATACCAGTGGTAGACACTCAGGTGCCTTCTGGACAAGTTCTAACTACCTCTAGTTCAGAGTATGATAGTGAAGACAACCATAGTGACAACAGTGATGGTCAAGATGTGGAAGTTCTATCAGGAGATGATCAAAGTATTGATAACTCAACAAATTCGACTCCTGCAAATACAAGTGTTGATGGCACCAATGAAGCGCAAGTGCCCAATGTACAACTGGAAGTTGTCTTCTCAAATTGCTTAACACTAAGCATATTGATCCTATGGAAACTTCTCAAAATGAAAATTAAGGTGCATAAGACAATGTAGAGGGACACCACGTGATCACAAGTCATAAAGCTAAGCAAATGTCCATAACTCACACCTCACTAGCGGCAGAAAAATTGAGCATGAAACCTACCACTGTGAAACAAGCACTAGCAAGTCCACACTAGTACAAAGCAATGCAAGAAAAAGTTGACGCTTTGCACAAAAACCAGACTTGGACCTTGATACCAAGAATTGCAGGCATCAATGTAGTTGGCTCCAAATGGGTGTTTAAGACCAAATTAAAGTTAGATGGTACTATAGATAGGTACAAAGCCAGGCTAGTGGCAAAGGGATATTCACAACTTGAAGGCATTGACTTTTAAGAGACCTCCAGTCCAGTAGTCAAGGCTACCACTATAAGAGTAGTACTATCAGTTGCAGTTAGTCTACAATGGCCTATCACACAATTAGATGTCAAAAATTCTTTCTCGAATGGACATCTCCGGGAGGAAGTGTTCATGAACCAACCTCCCGACTTTGTTGATGAACAATATCCAAAACATGTTTGCCTACTCAAGAAAGAATTGTATGGTCTTAAACAGGCACCTAGGGCCTGGTTTGATATGTTCAGTCTCCATCTACTTCACCTTTGTTTTAAGTGTAGTAAGGCAGATTCCTTATTGCTCATACTTCAGTGTGATAGAGAGATGATTCAGCTTATGTTGTATATCGATGAGATAATAATCACCGGTAGCTCTTCTGAGCTCATTGCAAATATAATCACAGGGCTTGGAAAGGAGTTTACCATGAAGGATCTTGGACCATTACATTTCTTCTTACGAGTTGATGTAAGGTACTTCAAGGATGGTATTCATTTGAATCAAGGGAAGTATGTTATTGAGCTACTTATGAAGACTGACATGGCTCTTGCCAAAGCAGTCAGTACACCATTGGAACAAAAACATGGTTTACAACAGGTCATAGGCAATTCGATTGATGTCTCTATGTATAGTAGCATTGTAGGAAGTCTCCAATATCTCACTATAACCAGACCTGACATATCACATACAGTCAACTTGGTTAGTTAGTTTATGCAAACTCCAAACACTGAGCATCTTCAGGCTGTGAAAAGAATTCTTATATATGTGAAGGGTACTTCACAATATGGCTTGAGATTTCTTACATGATCACCTCTCATATTATAGAGGTTTCATATTGGGGAGGTTGTGCAACAACAAGAAGGTCAACGACAAGATACACAATTTACTTAGGGACAAACTGCATATCTTGGGCCTCCAAGAAGCAACACAGAGTGTCAAGGTCTATTGCTGAGGCGGAATATAGGGCATTTGCCTCTACTGCAGCTAAAATCACCTGGATCACCTACATCCTAAGAGACATTGTAGTTTACCTAAAGACAACTCCAACATTGTTCTTCGATAACATCAGTGCATTATACATGACTGTAAATCCAGTCTTACATGATAGAACTAAACACGTAGAAATGGATTATCACATTCCTAGAGAGAAGGTAGCCAGAGGGCATCATGTGACACACTGTCATGACCCAGGGGTACACCCTAGATGCAACTCGGCGTACTTAAGTCTGAAGGGGTCTCATACCAGCCCTTGGCATATCACAACATAAGATAATAGAAAAGTACAGAAATTTTAAAAACTTTATCCATACAATTGATATCTTTATAAAACAAAGCGGAAGTCTTACTACACTTTGTCTCAAACAATCTAACACAACTTTGAATACTCTTGGGTCACAGCCCATACAATAGTATAAAAAATGAAAATAAAAGATATAAAGGGAATAGTGGATTTGTCCTCGAAGTTATGAGGACTCACCAAATCTTTAACTCCTTGCTCCTTAGAAACCTATCGTCAAGAATGGATCTCAAATCGCCGAACCCTACATTTGATAAGAATGTAGGCAAAGTATGTGTTAGTACAAAAGTATTAAATATGATAGCTAGCATAATATCATAAGGGTTAGTCAACATAAGACATAATCCATAAGAATAATCAAATTCTTCATGAAACATCAACTATAAGCATATGAGACAATATCATAATCATAAGCAAAGTCTCCCACATAAGCATCATATAAGCATTATTCCACATTTAGACCTTCATATTATAAGAGAACCATTTCAAGTAACCTCAAACCATACTTGAGCAAGGCATGAACCAGACCCCATAATCCCATCCAAGCTAAGTACCCCTTTTGGTCATCATAAACATAGTCCTTATACATAGTCAAGCCTTAGACAATCATAAGTAACTTCAAGTCATACTTGTGCAATGTATGAGTAAGACACTATAATCCCACTCACACTAAGTACCACCTTAGGCCATCATATATACTTCCCGTCTTTGATCTCATCCTTAACTTACTTCTCACAACCAAGGGAATCTCTCACCTTTAGTAAATTATAACAGGGAAGGCAACTGTAGCACAATCCTCTCTAAACATACAACATATAAAAGAACACTTTCTTAGGCAACCTTAAGTTATACTTGTGAAACGCATGTATAAGACCCCATAATCCTACCCATGCTAAGTACCACTTTTAGGTCCTCATACTCATACTTCTTGATTTGGAGACTAGTCCCCCTCTTTAAGATTTGGAACACTATGCAACACTCCTTGAGCATACTTTAGTTCCTTAGTAGTTTGAACCCTAGGAGATGATTTTCAACCATGTCTAAGTTCATTATTAAAATGGAATCTATGAGATACTTCCTTAAGCATGTCTAGGTCCATTAATGCTTTTGAACACTAGGAGGTACTTCTTTAAGCAAGTCTTAGTTCATTGGATACAAAGATTGCAACCCTAACTCCACTAGGTGAAGACCAACATATCGTGAGACCTAACTTTGGGAAAACCTGGACTCTACCATGTGAGAGTTCCCTCTTTTTACTTGGATAGTCCTCACATCAACTAGGTGAGGTTCTCCTTTCAACTTGGAGCCCGGACCCTACCTTGTGTGACCCTCCCTCTCATTGTCAATATCCATTTGGGGCCAAGCATACACCAATAGATTCATTATTAAGTCTTGGCTAACATTCTTGTCTCATGGAAGAATTTACTTGACAATCAATCCATGTTAAAGTGATTCCATCACTTCATGCACTCAATCACTCATAAGGTAGATTAGGTGAGTATAGGCCTTTCACCACAATTATATCCTTTAATCGACTATTCTCATGTAGACTCTACTCTCAAAGCCTTAACATACATATTTCATCATATTAGATTTACTAAAAGCCTTACTCTCAAAGCTTTGCTTCATACAATCATCATGCATATCTAGATTTCAAGACATTCTAGTCAGAAGCTTCATCCTTAAGCAATTCTAGTCATAATTCATCATATAAGTTCATCTCAAGCTTTACTATTCATGATTCATCATATGTACCTTAATCTAATTCAATTCATGTTTACATGCTTCTATTATTGAACAATTACTATACATAACATCAATTCTAGAAGAACACCTATAAACCCTCAAATTCACTTCACAAGGCATAAACCCACATTCTTCAATTTCATCCATTAAACTAGGGTTAGCCATGGAAAACATGTAATTTCATCATAATATCATGATTCACTACTAATTCAATCATAAACAGTCAATACCCACTCAATTGGGTCAACATACAACATAACCCACAACATTGAAGAAACCTTAACTTGAATTGGGGAATTCTTCATCAAATTGGGGAATTCTAGGGGTGCTCCATGGATGGAAGAATCCAAGGATGAATAATCTATCATACCTTAGAAATGGATTCTAATAACTTTGGTGAGAAGAACTTGATTCTTGAACCCTAGCTTCACCTTCTTCCTTTTTCTTCTTCTTTGATGTTCTAGAGAGAGAATTTTCTCTGAGGGGATGAAGTTATGGGTTTTCTTTAGATTCTAGATAGAATGACTTAATTGAGGGAAATTTCAGTCTAAAAAGCTTATATACTTTACTTGGGAAATAATGAAACAATGTAGTATTAATTTAGGGAAAATAACTAGAGACCCCTAAGTCTCCCGCTTAAAACTACCGACCATGCACGTTTTAGCTCGCCAAGTGGACCCTTGGTCCGCCAAATTTTCCAGCAGCTCCCTTGCTGGAGTAGGCCACTAGGCGATGGGGGAGGGCATCTTGGCGATGCGCCTACTGGTCGGCGAGCCCCGACCTGGCTATCCTAAAATTCCAGTATCTTTGGCTTTGGAAGCAGCCCCTTAGGCGGAGAGGGTTCCACTTGGCTAATCGCCAAGTCACCTAGGCAATGGAACCTCACTTCGCCAAGTTGGAAAGGAAGGAGATGTTCTCTTTAACAAAAATTCTAAGTGTCATAGTCCCTTGCCCTCTTCCATGGCTTGCTACCCCACGCATTTAGCCCTAGCTTAGCTTACTAGATTACGGGGTGTTACAATATCTCCCCTTTGGGAACATTCGTCCTCGAATGACGATTCTAAACACTTCTTAAAGGAAACGACTCTAGACTAGCAGCCCATCATGCATGAAACTCATCTAGTGCACATAAACAACAGAGGAAAACTTCAACTCCATCTTAACATGAACAATGCAACACATGGAAGTAGGAACTACATCTAACAACTCATTATGCATGAAAACTCAACATTTCTCATATTATAGGAGGAACTACCTTCTCCTAACTAGAACATGCTCAATCATACTCTCATGGAGCCTATATGCATTTTACTCTCAAAAAGCATTTATTTAAGGAGGAATCTTTCAACTCCAAACTAAGGCAATGCTCACTAATTCATCTCATGAAGTCAAATATGCAACTCTACTTAATGCACTACAGCATGAGGAAAACAATGCACAAAAGTCATTTCTATCAAGACATAAGCTTCATGAACATGCTTATAAGAAAATCATGGCAACACATAAACACACAATAACCTTGCTATATAGGCACACCATCTCCCCCTTGGGAGTAAGCCTATACGAACTCTTCTAAACATCATTTATAACATAAAAGTATCAATGAAGCTCACTCATACTAAAGACAACATCAAAGCCTATCATATAAAATCTATCAAGTCACAAAATACAAGTAATCCGAAATTTACTAAAGCATAAAACACATACCGATAGCAACATAAGGAGATCACTCTTGATCATTTTTAGCTTGGAGGACATAAAACCTATTCTTCTTTTGGGCATCCTCATCCGGACCACTAGAAGCAACTTGTTTATCCTCCCTTCCCTTAGCCTTAAGCACCGGGCAATCCCTCATTTTGTGCCCACTCTTCCCACAACTATAACAACCATCCATGCTGGCTAGGCACTTACCATGATGATTTCTTCCACACTTGGTGCAAGTAGGCTTAGGTAATGGAGACCCACTACCTTTATCTTGGTTAAACCTAGGGGTATAAGGGGAATCTTGACCGAAATATCTTTGTTTAGACTTAGGTCTACCTTGTCCATCGGACTTAGCATTGGAGAAGTTCCCATCACCGGTCCTAGCCCTTTTTACCACCCTATTCTTCTTCGTAAGTTTTGGCTCCTCAATTTGTTGGGCATACACCATAAGCCTAGAGATATCCATGTCACCCACAAGCATTTCCGTACGACATTCTTATTCAACCAATTCGAACACACCCATCAAGAACCTACTCATCCTATCTCTCAGATCCGCCACCATAGATGGAGTATACTTGGATAGTAGGGTAAATTTCAAGCCATACTCCTTAACACTCATGCTACGTTGCTTAAGGTTGATAAAATTTTCTACCTTAGCCTCCATCATCTCTCGGGGAAAGAACCTATCAAGGAATTCTTCTTTGAACCCTTCCCACACTATTGGGCCCGCTTCTATTGACCTATTGTATTTCCATTGTTCATACCATATTTGTGCTACATCTCTCAATTGATAAGCATCTAGCTCCGCTTTCTCTACCGAAGTCAATCCCATGATAGTAAGCACCTTATACACCTCATCTATAAAACCTTGAGGATCCTCCTCAACTTTGGAGCCATAAATCTCCAGAGGGTTCATCCTCAAAAACTCTCTCACCCTCAAAGCCGCGGATTTCACATTAGGGTTCACCGGAGCTACCATCCCTCTATTTACTTGAGCCATCATGGCTTGAGCCAATAATTGCATAGTAGACCTAAATTCCGCATGAGTCACATTCTCCCCTATAGGGTCAATTGGATCTTGAGGAGGAGCTTGGTGTGGAACTTGGAAAGGAACCTCTTGCTCCACATTGCCTTCCTCATCTCTCATAGCATTTGCCCTTGTATTAGCCATACCCTGAAAAACCATAGGGCACGGATTAGAAGAAGGACCTACTAGAGCCAAACTCTATGGCATGACTTAGAGAATGAAGAAGTGAGATTTCCTAAACATCCAATAGCCTCATATTCATAAATGTGGCGCACTTCACATTTATGAACAAGACTCTACTAGACGTGGTTTGAGATAATCCTAGAACCATTCTAAACCTTGTGCTCTGATTACCATGTTTGTCATGACCCAGGGGTACACCCAAGGTGTAACATGGTGTACTTGACCCCGAAAGGGTATCATACCAGCCCTTAGCATATCACAACATAAGATAATAGAAAAGTACAGAAATTTAAAAGCTTTATCCATACAACGAAGTCTTTATAAAATGAAGCAGAAGTCTTACTACACTATGTCTCAAACCATCTAATACAACTTTGCATAATCTTGGGTCACAGCCCATACAATAGTTTCAAAACATGAAATAAAAGACATAAAGGGAATAGTGGCTTTGTCCTCGAAGCTATGAGGACTCACCAAATCTTCAACTCCTTGCTCCTTAGAAACCTATCCTTAAGAATGGAACTCAAATCACCGAACCCTACATTTAATGAGAATGTAGGAAAAGTATGTGTTAGTACAAAAGTACTAAATATGATGGCTAGCATAACACCATAACAGCATAATATCATAAGGGTTAGTCAACATAAGACATAATCTATAAGCATAATCAAATACTTCATGAAACATCGACGATAAGAATATGAGACAATATCATAATCATAAGCAAAGTCTCCCACATAAGCATCATATAAGAATTATTCCACATTTAGTCCTTCATATCATAAGAGAACCATTTCAAGTAACCTCAAAGCATATTTGTGCAAGGCATGGACAAGACCCCATAATCCCATCCAAGCTAAGTACCCCTTTTGGTCATAATAAACATAGTCCTTATACATAATCAAGTCTTAGACTATCATAAGTAGCTTCAAGTCATACTTGTGCAATGTATGAGTAAGACCCTACAATCCCACTCACACTAGGTACCACCTTTGGCCATCATACATACTTACCATCTTTGATCTCATCCTTTAACTTACTTCTCACAACCAAGGAAATCTCTCACCTTTAGTCAATCATAACAAAGAAGGCAACTATAGCACAATCCTATCTAAACATACATTATATATGAGAACACTTTCTTAGGCAACCTTAAGTTATACTTATGCAATGCATGAATAAGACCCCATAATCCTACCCATGCTAAGTACCACTTTAAGGTCCTCATACTCATACTTCTTGATTTGGAGACTAGTCCCCCTCTTTAACCTTTGGAACACTATGAAACACTCCTTGAGCATACTTTTAGGTCCTTAGTAGTTTCAACCCTAGGAGATGCTTCTCAAGCATGTCTAAGTTCATTATTAAGATGGAATCTATGAGATACTTCCTTAATCATGTCTAGGTCCATTAATGCTTTTGAACACTAGGAGGTACTTCTTTAAGCAAGTCTTAGTTCATTGGATACGGAGATTGCAACCATAACTCCACTAGGTGAAGGCTTACATCTCATGAGACCTAACTTTGGGAAATCCCGGACTCTACTATGTGAGAGTTCCCCCTTTTTATTTGGATAGTCCTCACATCACCTAGGTGTGGTTCTCCTCTCAACTTGGAGCCCGGACCCTACCTTGTGTGACCCTCCCTCTCATTGTCAATATCCATTTGGGACCAAGCATACACCCCTAGATTCATTATTAACCCTTTCTTAGCATTCATGTCTCATGGAAGAATGTCATTGACAATCAATTCATGTTCAACTGATTCTATCACTTCATGCACTCAAGCACTCATAAGGTAGATTAGGTGAGTATAGGCCTTTCACCACAATTCTATCTTTAAATCTACTATTCTCATGTAAACTCTACTCTCAAAGCCTTAACATACATAGTTCATCATATTAGCTTTACCCTCAAAGCCCTAGGAGTCAACATTCATGACTACAAGCCTTACTCTCAAAGCTTTACTTCATACAATCATCTTGCATATCTAGATTTCAAGACATTCTAGTCATAAGTTTCATCTTTAAGCAATTCTAGTCATAATTCATCATATAAGTTCAATATCAATCTTTATTAGTCATGATCCATCATATGTACCTTAATCTAATTCAATTCATGTTTACATGCTTCTATTATTGAACATTTACTATACATAACATCAATTCTAGAAGAACACATATAAACCCTCAATTTCACTTCACAAAGCATAAACCCACACTCTTCAATTTCATACATTAAACTAGGTTTAGCCATGGAAAACATGTAATTTCATCATAATATCATGATTCACTACTAATTCAATCATAAACAATCAATACCCACTCAATTGGGTCAACATACAACATAACCCACAACATTGAAGAAACCCTAACTTGAATTGGGGAATTCTTCATCAAATTGGAGAATTTTAGGAGGGCTCCATGGATGGAAGAATCCAAGGATGAATAAGCTATCATACCTTAGCAATGGATTCTAATAACTTTGGTGAGAAGAACTTGATTCTTGAACCGTAGCTTCACCTTCTTCCTTGAAGTTCTAGAGAGAGAATTTTCTTTGGGGGAGATGAAGTTTTGGGTTTTCTTTAGATTCTAGAGAGAATGACTTAATTGAGGGAAACTTGAGTCTAAAAAGCTTATATACTTTACTTGGGAAAGAATGAAACAATGTAGTATCAATTCCTTGGTGTAGCAGGCCACTAGGCAATGAGGGAGGGCAGCTTGGCGATGCGCCTACTGGTCGGCGAGCCCTGACCTGGCTCTCCGAAAATTTTAGTATCTTGGGCTTTGGAGGCAGCCCCTTAGGCGGAGGGGGTTCCACTTGGCTAATCGCCAAGTCATGTAGGCGATGGAACCTTACTTCGCCAAGTTGGAAAGGAAGGAGATGTTCTCTTTAACAAAAATTCTAAGTGTCATAGCCCTTGCCCTCTTCCATGGCTTGCTACCCCACACATTTAGCCCTAGCTTAGCTTACTAGATTACGGGGTGTTACACACGCTTTGTTCGATGAAAAGACTAGTTAGCTGACATACGCCCCAAGGCATTAACAAAGCAGGAGTTTACTAAGTTTCGAATCAATCTAGGAGTGAGTGTTCCACCTCTCAATAACTTGAGGGGAAGTGTTGCGAAATAGAGTTAAACTAGAAGTAGTATACCTTGTATCCTAACTCTAATCCTATTCTAACTCTAATGTATCTCCTTAGATTTGTAGTTGTACTAGGATTCTACTTGTGGATGTATGTAATTGTTTAAGTAGCATACGTATTGTACGAAATTATTATCAGAAATAATATCCTCCCTTCTCTTTGGTTGTGTGTTTTCTACAGCGTGTACACGTGACAACTAGGTTTTGGGTTGTTACTATAATGAATAAGTTTTCAGCTTTTATCTTGTTTTTGCTTTATCTTTTTGCATTTCTTTCATTTTCGTTGGGTTGAGGTTGACTTGTCTTGGTGGAAATAGACAAGTGTCATCACGTCCATTTTTGGATCATGGCAATTTTAGTAGGATTATTTATGGCGACGGTGATTAAGTCACCACTAATATCTAATTTTTCATGGCAATTTCAAGGGTCACCACTAAATCTATATATTTTGTGGCAACGCTTATTTGTTGTCGTTGATTCATCTCATTTTGGTGGCGATAAAATTAGTCGCTCCGAAAAGTCGTCACAAAAGCTCTAATCAATTTCTTGTAGTGCTATCTTCAATTCCAACTCTTAAAATTCCAAATAATGTGATTTTTTTTATAATAGTATGTAGTAGCTTGTTTATGAGATATAATTTTTGATATTATGTGATTATCTATTTTTTCGTGTAGATTTAGAGGGTGTTTGGATTGACTTAAAAGCTGGTTAAACCTATTTTTAAGTCAGTTTTTGAGTTCTAGAAGTGTTTGACAAATATAAAAAAAAAATAACTTAAAATAAGTTAGAAAGTGTTTGGCAAGGTAAAAAATGACTTAAAATAAGTTTAGAATAACTTAAATAAGTCAAAAACCAAAGGTAGGTCTTCCCCTACTTTTTATTTTTTGACTTAAAAATTATTTCAGTTTGATCTTTTATTTTTCACTTAAAAATTTCTTTTTTTAAGTCAATCCAAACGGACTCTTAATTATATGTTTGAGGTAAATCAGTAAAATTAAGTGATTTTGCTAGTTCTGACAAATTGAGACGTATTAACCATACTTAGAAAAAATAATTTAAATTTTAAATATCTTTTACAAAATATATAACCTAACACAACTCCAACCAAATAAAGGACTTTTTTTCCATGTCTCAAATCGACTGGCCGCTTGTCAATCCAACAATATACATCGAATGATGCAATATATAGTTGAATCAACATTTGGTGAGTTACTTTTTGAGTCCAACTCCCAAGTTGAAGGGAACACGTGTGACGTGTGTGTGTGGTAGTACAATATTTTGATGTACAAGCTTCCTAACATGTGAAATGAGGCTGTCTTTTTAAATATATATTTTTGGGTCGTCCTAGGTGATATGGGGCAACAAGTTACATACGTGCAGGGACGTGGAAATTAAATTTATGAGGAATTTTTGCATATAGCCACTCAAAATAATTTAATTCTGCTTCATAACTATAGTTTGCTAAGTATGATTCGTAGCTACATATTAAAGGGAAGAAAGAGTCGAGCGAGATTGGAAGAGGGAGGAGAGAGGCGAGCGATATTGGAAGAGGGAGGAGAGAGGCGAGCGAGATTGGAAGAGGGAGGAGAGAGGCGAGCGAGATTGGGAAGGAAGGAGAGAGACAAGCGAGAGAGGACAGAGAGTTGAATTATATATATATAAAATTAGTATGCATATGTATCAATGATGGTATTTGTATATATACATACAATTTGTATCCGTATACAATATATATATATATATAATATATATATTTATATATATACATACAATTTGTATCCATATACAATATATATATATATATACTCCCTTCGTCCCATTTTATATGTCACCTTTTTACTTTGCACTTGCATTAAGAAATGAAGTAACTTTACCCTTCTACCCTTCCTTAATGTTTTCTTAAGTCAACTTTATTAATAAATGACAAGATTAATTAACTATTCTATCAAGGGTATAATAGGCAAAATATGATAATTTATGCATAAATTTTATAAAATGATAAGTATTGTGGTCGAGCTATTTATAGAAAGGGATGACATATAAAATGAGACGGAGGGAGTAACTAGTATGTTTATGTATCAATGATGATATTTGTGTATATATATAATTAGTATGTATATGTATCAATGATTGTATTTGTATATATGCATACAATTTGTATCTGTATACAATTGAATCGAGTTCAAACATTTGTATTTGTATATTTAGTCTCTCTCTCACATTATGCAAACACAAATTATACATTTGTGTTTGTATAAGTTATATTTTTATAAAGCGAGAGAGAGACAGGCATAAGAGAACTGGACAATGAGAGATTTGTACTTGTACAATTATAAGTGTATAGGGAGGAGATATATGTATTTGTATTTGTATATTCAATCTCTCTCTCGCTTTATACAAACACAAAGTATACATTTGTATTTGTATAATTTGTATACTATAAAGTGAGAGAGAGACTGGCAGAAGAGAGGCAAGAGAGAAACCGAACAGGACAGGCAGAGGAGAGAGACAGGGGAGAGATGACTGAAAAAAGAAGAGAGGCAAGCGAGATTCCACAAAGAGTCGAGAGAGGTGAGAGAGAGGAAGATAGGACAGAGGCAAGAGAGAGGAATGTAATTATAGCTAGAAGTAAGTTTTGAATTGTAATTAGTGCAAATTGTAGCTATGTTAGCTAATTAACTAGTTTATGTTTGCTTAACCGCGTTATTTTTCTGAAATTTAAACCCAACCATTCATTTGGTAATATATGTGTGTGTGTAATTTTTCTCCATAAATTTACAATGTGTATTTAATAATAATAAAAAAGACAATATCTTAAAATATAGTATACATAGTTGTAGTAAAGGTGATAGAAGTAGGTAATGCTTTCGTCGGAAAAAAATATCGTATATACAAGTAAAATGATACAGGAAATAATTAAATAACATATATTGGACACCCTTAACATAACAAGTTGTTATAACTCAGTGGTTTCACCTCCTTGAAATGAGGAAGTGTTTGTGTGTTCGAATCTCACTAGTTCTACTTTTTGAAAAGAGCTTTTGTTGTGTTATTTCTGACCACCCTTTGTGAAATTTCTAGCTCCGCCACTGCTCGTAACATCACAAAAGCTGAAAAATGGCTTTAGAGAAGGAGAGGCCTTCGACAAAAAACAAACCGATAAATTGAAACAGATAAATATAATTTTCTATAATAGATAAAATTATACCGGTAGAGGTCATTTGGTAATACTGATACAAGTTATACATGAAATAATAATTAGTATTTTTTAAAATGAATTGACAGTACAATTTTCTTGTTCACTGTCAGCGAAGAGAAGTTAATCTCTATAATATATAGAGATTGTATATATGGTGTTAGTAATGCAGGAAATTAGGAATGATGGTTAATGATGAAATAATTATCATGTGCTGATTAATATTATTAATGAAGGGATTTATATTTATTCTTATACAAGAACCACGTATTGCTAATTTTTTTTGTTTAGGTACGCAGGAAAAAAAAAACTAGAAAGGTTTACCATCTTTCAAAAGCAAAGGCCACTTAGCTATGTATTGAGAAGAAACTATATATTATTGAGTAGGGGTGTTCATGGTATAGATAAAAATCGATTCAAATTGACTTAAATCGATTTTATTTGGGTTTGTTTTGGTTATGTTTTAGATTTTAAAAAATCGATAGTATTTGGTGTGACTATGGTTTTGTTTTAAAAAAATCGAAGAAATAACCGAACCAAACCAACAAGTTATATACATATTTTTTTTTATTATACATATATAATATATTATTTTTACAAAACAATTTTACAGATCTCATATATATTTTCATCAAAATTTATTTATAATTTACTTATGAAAGCAAAAATCTCCAAGGTGAGAACATTTATTTTATTGGTTTCGTGTATATAACTGTCTATAACAACTCTTTGTGAAACTGAAAATGTCACTGTATCTTCCATATAGGCCAAAATAGTGAATATTGAAGTTTTTCACATAGTAAATTCAGTGATCAGAAGTTATTTAATGTTTGACATTCTAACTATTTTTCTTTTTGAATGGATTGTTGTCACTTTTTTCAGGTTTTTGAATGAATTGTTTCTTTTAGTTTTGTGTATAGTTAATAATCAAATAACCGAACCGAAATCGATAACAACCAAATGATAAATGCATATTATATTTTATTTGTTTTGATTATGATATTTTTAAAACCGATTAAGTTGATTCGATTTTGAATTTAACAAATAATCGATCCAAACCGAATCGTAAAACACATATGGCGCTAGTAATGCAAGAAATTAGGAATTGTTGCGATAGTTAATGATGAAATAATTATTATGTGGTGATTAATATTATTAATGAAGGGGTTATTCTTGTACAAGAACCACTTACTTTGAGAGCATTTTTCCTTTAAATTGTCTAATTAATCTCTGTATTGCTAAAATAAAATTGTTTTGGTACTGAGGAAAAAGAAAAACTAGAAAGGTTTACGATCTTTCAAAAGCAACACCACTTAGATTATTGAGAAGAAACTCTATATTCTTGAGCATTTTTCCGCATATTATTAATCTTAATCATGGTTATGTTCTTCATTTGCTCGAAAATTGACATATTAGTTCGCCTCTCTTTAGTGTGTTTGATACTTGACAGTAGCTTTATTGATATTCAATAAGTATCTGGAGTTTACTATAAATCCTTAATAAGTTTGACAATAAATAACAGTCTATTTCCACATCTATTTTTTAGTAGCCCATTATCTTAGCTGCGTTTAAATCTTTTTTTACGTTCCACGATGTTATATTCTAGGTGTTTTGATGATCCTCAAAAATGCAAGGGACCCGATCCCTGCAGAGTGCTCTCGTCCAGATTCAAATGGGGTACATCTGTAAAGCTGTCATGTCAGGTGGTAGGTGAAAAGTGCAGTGTACTACACCAAGAGGAAAAGCGGACTATTTGTTTCAGTGGCTCACAATTGCAGGGACCCGATCCCTGATAGAGTTCTCTCGTCCAGATTTATAATGGTGTACAACTGTAAAGTTGTTCTGTCAGAGGTTAGTGAGACATCAGCATACTACACCAACCAGAATGGATAAGGTTGTTTGTCCAACGGTGGTCAATAACTCTTTATGGTTGATTTAATCAACATGACAAACAACAAATTAAATCATTCATTCAAAAGGAGAGAGAGTTAGCAAGTCTTCTCAAGAACTCACAAAGAACATTGCAAGGGACATGGTCCCTGCAAGACTGCGTATATGAAAGGACGACAAGACAGCTACTAGAAAAGTTGTCACCTCTGATGTGGTAGGTGCACATCTTTCCAGAGAAGCAGACTCTCAGCCAATGGGTGGTCTCAAGAAGTTTGTGTTCATTCATATAGTCTCTTTACACAAAACACAAACTCAAGATTTGGCAAACAAAACTTGGATTTCCTCTGAAAATTCATAAGCTTGAAAAGAGAAGGCCATTGATGGAGTGCTGAAGCGTCTTGTTGTATTTAGATCTTTGTATCTTATGTGCTTAAATTGTAAATCTATTCCTATGTTATAAAGGAATTAGATTTTTTGTTCTGTTCATCTAAAAGTCTAAGTCAGTTAAGGGTAACTGATGATTTAGTGGGCAATGTTGTATCTGCTTAGTCAAATTCTAAATCATATAGAGTTAGGTGGTTTAGTGGGCACTGTTGTATCTGCTTAGTTGAAGTTTAAGTTATCTAGAATTGGGTAGCTTAGTGGGCAGTGTGGTATCTGCTTAGTAGCTTTCTTTGTAGTAGAGTTACTACATAGAGAGGGAAGGGATTTAGAGTTAAATTCCTAGGTTGCAAGAGTTTGTAATCTGAATTGTTGCTTCATTTAAGTGAAATGGAGTTTGGGTTGAAATCCTGTGAGTACAGGTCGTGGTTTTACTCCCTTGAGCAAGGAGGTTTCCACGTAAAACTCTTGTGCCTGTTTTACATTGTGTTATTTATGTACTAAGGTTAGATGTAGATTTCACTCTACCTAAACGTACATAGGGAAATGCAAATTTTGCAACAAAATCATGTATAACCAAACTTAAATGTCAAAAGAAGGAGGAGGTGGGGTAATGAATCCAAAAGAAAAGGTCAGTTTTATAGCATATATAGACTAAATATATGATTAAACGGTGCCAATGAATGTAGACTTGTTCAATTCATTCATAGCTATTTTCTTCTTGTTCATATACATGATATATTTTGTGTTCCATCCATCACTATCATATATCTCATATATATCCCAGCTAGCTTTAGAGATTTCCTTTTCATTACACTGTGCATTTCCATTTACCCTCTTCAAACATTATATTTCTCATCTTCCAACGGCTGCTCATAATGTATACATATCTATATTTAATATTGACCTTGACTTTAATTTTTAGCTAGCTACAATGTTTGAATCAATATGTACAATTTTTTTTTAAGAAACAAGTAGTGGATTACTGGTCCCCTCCAGTACATATGTAGATTAACTACAAATGGAAAAAGCATTGATTTTAGCAACATAAGAACGTAACTTTTATGGCTAATTACCTGTGGTACTTTCTTTGTTTAAAAAAGATTCAAAGTTTAAGAAAATAAAAAATATTTTTCAATTTTATGGTTCTAAATTAAAGTTATGATAAAAGTATCAAAATATTTTTTAATTTTTTAATTTTAAACATATCACGTAAAATATTGCCAAAAAGAAAAAAAAGGTCATTTTATAAACAGAGTAAAAAAAAAGTAAATCATTTTTACTATTGTTGTGTGAGGACAAAAACACGTGTATATGATTTAAAGTAGATTAAGTATGATAATAAAAGAGATTAGTGGTAGACATTTGTCAAATTCATAGTGATAGATCCTGGTTCAATAAATTCCATGGTCCGTCTTGTCAAAGCTATCTTTTCCCCAAAAAGGTTCGCTAGTGATGGAGCAGTGGAGGGGAGTCTCCAATCTCCATCAAGAGAGTCGATCACAACGTGTAAAGACTCTACCAGCAGCCCTTGTTGTTTCTACACGTGGAAATCTCATCTCAATTCAACACAACTCTGAAAATGTATCTTCTACAACTACGTAAATCTTACAATCTCTTGCTCCCTCAATCCCCATTTTGGAGCAATAGATAAAAATAAATAGTCATAGGATAAAAAATAATTTAAGAATAAAATTTTAATATTTATTTTGTTGTCTAGTTTAGAATTTATTCTATTATTTATATTATTGTGATGAAATAATTAAGTTATTTCATTATGGATATTGGAATAATTAATTTTGGGATATCTTGTTTCCAACTAAACGACTCATAAGTGTCTTAATTTAATTAAGTTAAAAGTTTAATAAATAAATAAAACTTTCAAATTTTACATGATTTTAAATTTAAAATGTGCACAGTCCTGACTAATTTCTAATCCTAAATATTGAATTGAGTTTCAATTCTTAACTTCATGGTAAGTACTCCTTCATCCTTAACCAATAGGTCTCAGGTTCGAGCTCCTTGAGTATGAAGTTGCTTTTGTTAGGGAGCAATTTACCCCTCAATGTGGGACTTCCTGACGCCAATTCGAATTTAATCGGGCTTTAATGTGGGGAAACAAAAAAAAAAAGTTTCAATTCTTAAGCCGTACGGAGTACTGACAAATATTGTAAAAATAATAATTAATTCCCCCCTATCAAAATTTGAAATGTTTACTACATTTATAACATTTAACAGAAAAATAACCTACATTTATAACATACGTGGATTGATATCCTTAAAGAAGGTAATATATTCAATAAAAATAGTTTAATCAAAGCGTAAATCAAGTCGAACATATTTTCGTTTTAATGAGCACAAAATGGTAAATTTACCTATTTTTGTTTTAGTTAATTTATTTGGTTTGTGCGTACTATAGATATTTGTGTCAATAACAATAAAATTGTACTCTGAATTTAGGATATATTAATTATTTTTCCTTAAGTATACATCCCCACTACAAAAAATAAAATACGAAAATTAGTTATAAATTTCATTGGTAAATTATTCGTAGCTAATAAAATTTTGTGGTGAATTGTTAATAAATAGAATAAATAATACATTTTATTATTTAACTATAGAATTTACTCATCACTAATTTCAAATAAATAGTGGTGTTCATTACTTTTATATATATATATATATATCGTTCTTCTCCATTAATGAAGTCTTGAGAACTAGATAATTTAGTTTTAAAAAACAGGATAATGATAAGGGTCCCAAAGTAGTGTCTATTGAACAATCAAATCAAAATTATTCAACTAAGTGATAAAGGCCTAGCGTAGTGCGCAAACAACAGGCTTGATAATTTTATGCATAGGGTGTAATTAAATAGTATAATAAAAATAATTGTACTATTAATGGTTTAGATTAGAGGAAACATTAGCCAATATTTTAATGTTAGAATTGAACTTAAAAGAGGAAACGTGTGTCTCAGTAATGAGACAATTTTTGGTGGGTTTAGCTTTGGTGGCTTTTTCTTCCTTTTGTGCATTTAGGTTCAAATAATCTATTTATTCATAAGACTAATAATTCCTTAAAAAAAAAAAGGGTAAAGGGAAAAAATTATCCCTAAAGATGCACGTGAGAAAGATATATATGTTTCTGCCAATTAAAGGTTGTGTAATTCATTAATAATTTGATCGTTTGCCTCATGCTGGAATAATGGTTACACATTAATTAAAGGCCATATTATCTTAAGTTGCTTATTCTAACAATTATTAGTAAGTTGTGTAGGCATAGGATTCGCGGATAAAAGAAAATGAATATTTCAGAAATAGCAACGATAATAGATATAATAAGGCTTTATATATATAATTTTCGTAATTGCGTTCAGTAACTATAATTTTGTTTGCTATGGAGGTTGTGATTTGTATATTTCGCTTGTCAATATACAAACAAAAATGAAAAAGGAAAATCAAATTAGAAAATATTTGAAAGTGAATATGAAAAAAGGGAGTATAATTTAGAGCAACTTTCAAATATAGCAAACACAAAATTCATATTTGTATGCTATAGCAAAGTTTGCATAATTGCGCTCCATAGCAAACATATATATGTATAATTCGCTATACATATATAAAAAAAACAGTTGTATAATCTGCTTTGATACACATATACAAAAAGATCAATTGTATAAAGTGAGAGAGGCAAGTGAGCGAGCGAGATCTGGGAGAGTGGCGAGCGAGATCTGGGAGAGGGGAACAAAAATATATGTATATATACAATTTTCACGCATTTTATACATTTGCGTTTTTGTATAAAGTGAGAGAGGCGAGTGAGAGAGCGAGATCTGGGAGAGTGGCGAGCGAGATCTGGGAGAGGGGAACGAAAATA
>JAJOOG010000452.1:0-96004 GCA_029582565.1 Solanum infundibuliforme | reverse complement strand
TTTATCCCCCCCCCCCCCCCGCCCCTTAGGAACATTCATCCTCGAATGACACTTTAGGCACTTTAAGGGATTAACGACTCAAGACTGGCAGCCCATCATGTATGCAACATCATAAACAATGCACAAAACTGGGAGGAAACATCAACTACATCTCACATACTTAATGCAACACAAGGAAGTATGAACTACATCTAACAACCCATTTATGCATGAGATTCTCATAACATGTCATGTTCAAGGAGGAATTTCTCAACTCCTAATTAAAGCATGCTCATATATTCTTCTCATGAATTACAATAGGCAACTCTTTTTCAAAGCACTACAACATGAGGAAAATATTTCACTTGAACTCATTTTCTTTCAAAACACAAGTTTTCATGAGCATGCATTATTCAAAGAAGTCATGGTAACATTTAAGCACATAACAACAATGTTAGCTAGGCACACCATCTCCCCATTGGGAGTGAGCTATAAAAACACTTCTAAACATCATCAATCACATAATCATAGGAGAAACTATATTTTCCTAACTAAAAGTAAATTCAACACAACATTATGGAGCCAATATGCCATTTAATAAAAACCATAACAAAGCATGTTCATCAAATCATCTCATGAAGTCAAATATGTCATCACCATACTAAGATGCAAAACAACATTAGGAACATATAAATCATGAAAAACCCATTTTATACAAAATAATAATCTTTCAAAACATGCATAACATAAGGAGGTCATGGAAATTTTCTAAAACACAGATGACTCCAAGACATAAAACAAGCCTAAAAAAAATGAAACTCTTGGTCTCAAGCTAGAATAGGAATAGGAGGAAGGGATGAGGATATCGGGACTGTCAATAAATTTTTCTATCTAAGTACATGATCTCCCCCTTGGGAGTAAGCCCCTTTTTTGGAAACCTCAAATACTACTCCTTTCAAACAAACCCAAAGCATTACCAAGACTCATTATAACCTTGCCGAGTTCTAAAAACAATAGAGGTCTAATGACCATGCATCTAAACCTTACTAAGGTTAATGATGAGTCCAAGAGTTGTACTCATTTGGGGCTTTATTTGGATAGATTTAGTGTCCTCAAATTCTTATTTTGTGCCAATAACTGATGTAAAATCCTTGATTTCTAGGTATTTGAATTGAGGAACAAAGCATGGACACTAACGAGCAAAAAGGAACAAGACTGCTGAAAGAACGAAGAAAAGAAGGCATGTTGATCGCCTAATCCATTGGGCGAGTCGCCGAGTGGTTATTACCTTGCCTAAAGTTCTAGTGTGCCAAGTCCTGAAGGAGAAAATCAAGTTGGTGATAGAAAGGAGCAGTCTGCGTGTAGACTGACTTGGACCGCCGTTAGAACCACCAAGCTTGAAGGGGAACTCTGTAAAACTCAACAGGCTGCATGCTCACTCAGCGATTCACCGAACAAGTCGGCGAGCCCAACTTTATCTGCCGTTTGAACCGTCAAATTGTTGGGAGTCGTGTGAAACTCGATGAGGTAAAATACCACTCGGTGCATCACCAAGTTGTTCGGCGAGCACGACTTAATCTGTCGAAGGGAGCGCGAATTGAAAGGTTTTAAAGACCAAACATTTTAAAATTTCAAAGTCCTTCATCTAATCCCATTTTTAACTCTTGTACCCTCTAACGTGACTTTAGATCTTTCATATTTTCTTGCTTTTTCCCTCGTATCTTATGAATTCTTTGCTCGAATTGTGGAACTTTACGCCTTACTATATAACTGTTGTTTTCAGCTTTAAGGTTGGTTTTCCGAACCCCGTACTTTAAATGTGTTGTTGAAATTGAATGCAATAGATCAATTGTTGTTGATTGTTGTTGGGTATCTTGTTTAATTGTGTTTTAAGTGTTGGGTTGCTCGTAATTTGTTTAAATTAATGCCTAATTGCCTTAATTTGATCGATTCCCGTGTTGTGCTTGCTTAAATCAAGTCTAAATTATTGGGTAGCGGTGTATATGTATTAGGTATAGTGGGGGTAAAGTCTAAGTAACCCCGAATTGTGCTAAATGACGTAATTTGCCCAATGATGGAGAGTTTGACGTCATTCTTAAGGGCAAAAGTCATCAAATGGCCAATTTTGCCAAATCCGGGGAAGTCTGAGTACCCGGAGGGCATGGGTAATATGGGTCTAGCCTTAATTGTGTGGTATATGTGTTTAATTTTGTTTTCGGGGGCTGTGGGTTAATTTTGAGAAATGGGTTTTAAAACTGGCACGAAGTGCCATTTGGTGAGCCAAGTCTGGTTCGCCGAATGGTTCGGCTATTCACCAAAGTCCCCCACGATCGCCTTTAGTTTATAAAATTGGTTGAGTTTGTTCTGTAACTTTCAGCGAGATGACTGAGCTCTCCGAAAGGTCTTCTTGATTGCCTTTCTACGCCCCTAACCCCTAAAATACACAGTAACTTTCGGCGAGCTACCTCTAACTCGCTGATTGATGTCGGCGATTCACCAAATGGCCCTGAACATCGCCAACCTATCTTTAATGCTTGAAATTTTTTGTTCTGGTACTTCCAGCGAACCCTATTTGCCTCGCCAAAGTGTTTCGGCGACTTGCCAAACAGTTCGGCGAGTCTTTCTACACTAATTTTCTGTAACTTTTCCGGATATTTTTCTAAGTGTTTCTCCATTGTTTTGTAGGTATGACTAGAACCAATTTAAATGATAGTGGCATGCGTTCCCAAAAGTGGACACGTAGAGTAGTCATCAATGATGAAGAAGTTGATTCCAATACTAAAGGCAAGAAGCTACCTCCGAAATGAGGCAAAGGAAAGGGCAAAGCACCCATAGCTGAGACACCGTAGTACAACTCCGGCAATGATGGAGAGGAGTCCCAAGATTCTCAGGCTTCATTCTCGAGAATGACCAATTCCTGCAAGCTCGGAGAGAAGAGCTTCGCTCCAATGGTATTTATGATCCATCTAGGGTCCTAGTGATTCAGACTCCCCCTCCTCCAGCTCCAGCACAAACGGTGGTCCCGACACCACCAGTAAAGGGTCCTTCTCCCAGATCACTCAACCGGTTAAAGGCCAAGGGCCTGAGGACCATGTTGGAGGAAAAGAGATTGTCTACTGATGGTGTAGTAGACAGGCATCCAACAGCGTGGGACACTCTCCGATTCCACAGATTCAAGTTCTTCACCAGGCCCCATGGCCCACACATTCCTACCTGGGTCCGGAAGTTCTATGTTGCCTATGGTGATTTGGTGCCTCAGGGGAAGAACAAGACTAGTGCCTTCAAACTAGTGGAGTCTGTGATGGTAAGAGGCAAGAAGGTCAAATGCAATAGTGATGATATAAATGTTCTGTTTAACCGTTCTATCGGATTTATGCATGACTACCAGAGCATGATCCAAACACAGACTCTGGATGACCTCAAGGGTTGGCTGGCAACCCTGATATGTCATGAAACATGTCACGACCCAGGGGTACCCCCTGGACGTAACACGGCGTACTTGACTCCGAAGGGGTTTCATAAACACCAAGGCACATCATGCCATCAGAACATAGGGAAAAATGTAGAAAATTTATAACTTTTCTTTTACAACTAAAGTCGTTTATAAAATGAGAGATAGTCTATAACACTGTCTCAAACCATCTATAACATTTGACTTAATTTTTTTTTAATACAATCTATAACACTGTCTCAAACCATCTAGGGTTTGTGTATGTTGATGTTGATGTTGATTCTACATGAGTAAGTGATTTACTGTGATAGTAATGATCCTATATCTAATGTTGTGGTGTTGATGTAAGATCATTCTTCCCTATACCCTAAACACTTCATTATGTATGAAGTGTGTATGTATGTTTATCATGATCTTGTTGGGTTGGTTGAAAGGACATCCTCATGATCATAATACGACAACAATGTGAAAGGTTTACTCACATAGTAATGTTTCTAAAGTGAAAGGAGCATTCTCACTTAAAGAAACCTATGAGCTATTATGATGATATGTTGACATTTGTGTGTCTATTAGACTATCTTATGAATATAAATTTAAGTAAACACTTGGTATCACTTTTAAAGGGAATTATGCGTAGCACAGAGAGGATGTGAAAATGAGATGAGGGCTTCTATGTTTAGCAAGTCCGGCTTCCCAATGTATGTTCTCTCATGGAATAGTAACCTTTCACGCTAGTAGTATGGGTTTGTAGTACTAATACCTATATCCCATAACTATGTGCCTGCATAGGTCTTAGCTAGTGGATCCAGCTAGAAGCTAAAAATGCACGTTCTACCTTAGGCAAGTAGGACACCTCTTCCCGGTGTAGGGGTAGAACACAGGATTCCATGTAGCTAACATGGTCTATGTCGGTTAATGCAATTCTTAATATGAACTATGGTAAGAACATGGACTTTACTTATGAATTCTTAAGGGGTACTACTTAGTGTGAGTGAGGGTATGGGACTTTACTTATGCATTGCACAAGTAGTCTCTAAGAAGGGTTATGGTGAGGTTCTCTTATGATTATGACAACTTATGAATTATGTATGAAAGGTATGTATGAATGTAATGTTGACTTCATTTGTTATAAGTATGAACATGAATGTTTCCTCTTTTATGTACGTTGGTCATTACTATGGTAAAGTATGCTATGTATGTTTTTGGTTGCCTAAATGTGATACTTAGAATTTTGTAGGGTTATTAGGGTTGTGGGATCTTACCTTTGCATTGCACTAGTATGACCTTGGGTTGCTTATATGTTGGTTTGACTTGTGTTTCTTCATAAATGTACATAATGGCTTTTAAACTCGATAAATGCACGATTTCAACTAAATGTCCATTTTATTCATGTTTTAAAGATTTTGATGGATGGCTTCCATACTTAGTACAATTCATTGTGCTAACCCTATTTTCTACTTTACTATGAGTGTAGGTCCCGGTCGTTGAGACTACTACTTCTTCAAGTGAAGCTTGGGTCGACTATTCCCTAGGCTTTATGAGTCCTCAAGTTCGAGGACAAGATGTTATTGATTCTAGTTTCTAGTTTACCTTCTATGTTCTAGAGTATATTGTATTTCCTATTTTGGAGACTTTATTGATATAAAGGGCTCCCTATTTGTACTCTTATGTTAGATGGTGTATGAGACAAGTCTAGTTTCCTATTTTCCTCTATGAAAAGAAGTTGACTTCTAATGTAAAAGTTTTTAATTTTTCCGCATTAATCTATGTCTTTATGTTATGATGATGTTAAGGGCTTGTACGAGACCCCTTCGGGGTCAAGTACGCGATGTTACTTCTAGGGGGTAGCCCGGGTCGTGACAAACTTCGTATCAGAGCATAAGGTTTTGGGATAATTTTAGGTTGATTTCTCATGAACAATGTCTAGTAGAGTCTCGTTCATGAGTGTGAAGTGCGCCACACTTATGAATGAGAGGCTATAAGATGCTTAGGAATTTTTTACTTCTCTCATTACTTTTTAGTCGTGCCTTAAGAGTCCTAACTCTATAAAGTCCATTTCCTAACACTTTTATTGTGCATATAGAAATATGAATACAAGAAGAGCGGCCGCAAGAAGAGTGGAAGAAGAGATTGCTAATGATGGGGGAGTTCCTCCCCAAGGTCCTCAAGCTCCTAATGATGAGGGGGCTATGAATAATGTGGAGATATGGACGGCTCTCCTAACATTGACTCATGCTCTAACGGCTCAAGTCACTAGAGATGCTAGAGTCCAAGTGAACCCCAATGCCAGCACAACCACTTCTAGGATAAGGGATTTCAAAAGGATGAATCCCCCTACCTTCTATGGCTCCAAAGTGGATGAAGACCCACAAGGGTTAATTGAGGAGGTGTTGAAGGTGTTAAATGTTATGGGAGTGTCTCCAAGAGAGAAGGCGGAACTAGATGCCTATCAATTGAAAGATGTGGCTCAAGTGTGGCATGAGCAATGGATGGAAGAGAGATCCATAAGAGCGGGCCCAGTTGATTGGGGAGTGTTCAAGACAGCATTCCTTGATAGGTTTTTTCCCCTTAAGTTGAGGGAGAGAAAAATGCAAGAATTCATCAACCTACGCCAATGAAGTATGACTGTGAAGGAATATAGCCTCAAGTTCACCCAATTGTCTAAGTTTGCCCCAACCTTGGTGGCGGACTCTAGGGTTAAAATGAAAAAAAATGTTATAAGGATATTCGACCTAGTGATGAATGAATGTCGTTTGGTGATGCTTATTCCAAGTATGAACATCTCACGTCTTATGGTTCATGCTGAGCAAATTGAGGAACAAAAGCTCAAGCAAGTGAGTAGAGAAGTGAATAGGGCAAGAGTCGATGATGGTAATTCGTCTAAGAGTAGATTTGAGGTTCAAGGCAAACCAAGGTTTAAGAAGAGGTTTTATAATCAAGACACCTGTAGCACTCCTAAGGTCAACAAAGAGAGGGTGCCTACTCCTAAGACACAAGGTTGTAGTGGTGGTGGTTAATATGTTGATAGACCTAGTTGTGCAAAGTGTGGCAAAAAGCATGATGGAAAGTGCCTTGTGGGCACGGATGGGTCTTTTAGTTTTGGAAAAAGTGGGCACATGAAGAGGGATTGACCTATGCTAAAGGTTCAAGGGAGAGAGGAAAAGCTAGTCCCTCCTAGTGGCTTTAATTCCGATCCTCCCTAGAAGAATCGCTTCTATGCTCTCCAATCTAGAAGTGACAAGAAGGTTCTCCGGACGTTGTTACTAGTATGTTGCAAGTATTTTCCATTAATGTTTATGCATTGCTAGACCCCAATGCCACCTTATCTTTTGTTACACCTCTAGTGGCTATGAAATTTAATGTACTCCCCGTAAAGTTAGAGGAACCTTTTTCGGTTTCAACCCCAATAGGTGACTTAGTTGTAGCTAAAAGAGTTTATAGAGATTGTCCTATTTCTTTTTCTCATAGAGTCACTTTGGTTGATTTGGTAGAATTAGATATGTTGGATTTTGATGTCATATTGTGAATGGATTGGTTGCATGCTTGTTTTGCTTCCATTGATTGTAGAACACGGGTGGTAATGTTTCAATTTCCAAATATGCCCGTTTTAGAATGGAAGGGGGGAAACTATATTCCCAGAGTTCGTTTTGTTTCATATCTAAAAGCTAGAAAAATGATTTCTAAGGGGTGTATCTACCATATTATGAGAGTTAAGGACATTGATTCCGAGACTCCTCCTTTAGAGTCGGTCCCCGCACTAAGGGAATTTCTGGAAGTCTTTCTCGATGAATTTCCCGGAATCCCTCCCAAATGGGAAATAGACTTCGGCATTGATCTTTTGCCTGATACTCAACCCATATCTATTCCCCCTTACCGGATGGCTCTGGCTGAATTAAAGGAACAAATCAAGGATTTGTTAAACAAGGGTTTTATTCAACCATCCATATCTCCATGGGGTTCTCCAGTTTTGTTTGTGAAAAAGAAAGATGGGTCCCTTAGGATGTGTATTGATTATCGCCAATTGAACTAGGTCACTATAAAGTATAAGTACCCTCTCCCAAGAATTAAAGATTTATTTGACCAACCTCAAGGGGCGAGTTACTTTTCGAAGACTGACCTAAGGTCGGGCTATCACCAATTAAGGATGAAAGGGATTGACATTCCTAAAATGGCCTTCCGTACAAGATATGGTCACTATGAGTTTCTAGGTATGTCTTTTGGTCTAACAAATACCTCGGTGGCATTCATGGATCTTATGAACAGGGTATTTAGGCAATATCTTGATTTGTTTTTTATCGTCTTTATTGACAATATTTTGATATATTCAAGAAGTGAGGGTGATCATATGAAACATTTGGGGCTAGTATTAGAAGTCCTCATGGACCACCAACTTTATGCTAAATTTAGCAAGTGCGAGTTTACGCTAAGGTCGGTTGCTTTCCTTTGTCACATTGTGTCAAGCGAGGGTGTTGAGGTTGATCTTAAGAGGACGGATGCGGTCAAGAGTTGGCCTAGACCTCTATCTCCAACGGATATTAGAAGTTTCTTGGGTTTGGCCGGTTATTATAAAAGATTTGTTGAGGGCTTTTCCTGTATTGCTTCTCCATTAACGGCTTTGACACAAAAGAAGTACAAATTTGTGTGGTCGGAGGCTTGTGAGAAAATCTTCCAAGAATTGAAAGATAGACTTACCTCCGCTCCGGTGTTGACCTTACCAGAGGGTATCGATGGGTTTGTAGTATATTGTGATGCTTCGCGAGTAGGTTTGGGGTGTGTCCTTATGCAACATGGTAAAGTAATTGCCTATGCTTCAAGAAAACTCAAGGTGCATGAAAAGAACTATTTGACCCATAATCTTGAATTAGTGGTTGTGGTGTTTTCTTTGAAAATATGGAGGCACTACCTATATGGGGTCCATGTAGATGTCTTCACCGACCACAAGAGTCTTTAATATGTTTTTACCCAAAAAGACTTGAATCTCCGACAAAGAAGCTGGTTAGAGCTTTTGAAAGATTATGACATGAGAGTCCTTTACCACCCCTGCAAAGCTAATGTAGTTGCGGATGCCCTAAGTAGATTGTCCATGGGTAGTGTAGCTCATATAGAAGATGAGAAGAAGGAATTGGTTCATGATGTGCATAGGTTGGCCCGTTTGGGTGTCAACTAGTAGATTCCACCAAGGGTGGAGTTATGATTCATCATAGTTCCGAATCGTCCTTTGTAGTTGATGTGAAGTCTAAGCAACACCTTAATCCTATTTTGCAGTTGAAGGAATCGGTTCTCAACAAGTCCGTTGAGGCTTTCTCCCAAGGGGGAGATGGGGGGCTTAGGTACCAAAATAGATTATGTGTTTCGGATGTTGACGGCCTAATAGAGCAAATTTTAGAAGAGCCTTATGGTTCGCGGTATTCTATTAATCCCGGAGCCACCAAGATATACCGTGATATACGGGATGTCTATTGGTGGAATGGCTTGAAAAAGGATATAGCGGGTTTTGTAGCCAATTGTCCGAATTGTCAACAAGTCAAAGCCGAACACCAAAAACCCAGAGGTTTGTCCCAATATATAGATATTTCTACTTGGAAATGGGAGGATGTGAACATGGACTTTGTGGTGGGTTCGCCTCGCACTCGAAGGCAACATGATTCTATTTGGGTCATTGTTGATAGGATAACCAAATCAGCCCTCTTTATTCCGGTTAAGACTTCATTTTCGGCGGAAGACTATGCCAAGTTGTACATAAATGAGATAGCGAAGTTTCATGGGGTTCCCTTATCTATCATATAGGATCGGGGTGCCTAATTTACTTCACACTCTTGGAAGTAATTTCAAAGGGGGCTTGGTACCAATGTTAAAATTAATACAGCTTTCCACCCTCAAACGGATGGTAAAGCGGAAAGGACCATTCAAACCTTGGAGGACACGTTGAGAGCATGTGTGATTGATTTCAAAGGTAGTTGGGATGACCATCTTCCATTGATTGAATTTGCCTCAACAATAGTTACCACTCTAGTATTGCCATGGCTCCGTTTGAAGAACTTTATGGGAGAAGGTGTAGATCTCCGATTGGGTGGTTTGAGGTAGCTGAGTTTGCTCTAATGGGTCCCGAACTAGTTTATGATGCCATCGAAAAAGTTTGACTTATTAGGGATAGGTTGAAGACGTCCCGGAGTCGGAAAAAGTCTTATGCCGATAATAGGAGGAGTGATCTAAAGTTTGAAACTAGTGATTGGGTCTACTTGAAAATCTCACCCAGGAAGGGTGTGATGAGGTTCGGTAAAAAGGGAAAGCTTAGTCCCCGGTATGTGGGCCCATATCAAGTCTTGAAATGTGTGGGAGAAGTTACATATGAGTTAGACTTGCCAAATGAGTTGGTACCGGTTCACCCGGTGTTTCATGTTTCCAAGCTGAAGAAGCGCATTGGTGATCCGGTATCCATCCTTCCTCTAGAGGGTTTAGGAGTTGATGAGAACCTTTCTTATGAAGAGGTCCCGGTTGAGATTTTGGACCGGCAAGTGAAGAAGTTAAGGAACAAAGAAGTAGCTTCCGTTAAAGTTCTATGGAGGAATCACTTAGTTGAGGGTGCGACATGGGAGGCCGAGGCGATATGATGTCCCGTTATACTCATTTCCTTCTACTCCCATTCAAACTTGAGGTCAGTAGTTCCTCTTGAGGTTTGTTTGTGTTTTGGGAATCATGCATATTGTATAAGTTGCCCATGATTTCCTTATATTGTGCATGTTCTTCTGAGAATTCATGTTCAGTATTAAATGAGTTTTCATGACTTATATGTTCCTCTTGTTGAATTGCATTTTAGTATGATGATTGCATATTTGGCTTCATGAAGTGAAATGATGAACATTATTAGTTGTGTTGAGCTTGGTAGAGTTGGAGAAGGTAGTTCCTCATATGATTATATGAATTGATGAGCTTCATACATATTGTATTGGTAGATGAAGTTACTACCTCCATGTGTTGCATTGACCATGTCTTGTGATGGGGATGAAGTTTCCTCCTTTTGAATATTGCATATGGTGAATAGTGCATTTGTGAGTTTTGCACATTTTAAATGTATCACCCATATTGGGCTGCTAGTCTAGAGTTTCTAGCTTAGTTGGGTGCCTAGATTGTCATTTGGGGATGAATGTTCCCAAGGGGGAGGGGGGGTTAATGTAACACCCCGAAAATCTATTGAACTAAGCTAGAGCCTATCATGTTATCTAGTGTCCTAAAAAGGGTTAACGTCAAGATAATAGTCATAAAATTACCTCCCTAACTTAGTACTAAGTTTATAGTCCTTAGACGTCAAGGCATCACCCCTCCCCAAAGACCCCCAAGGGTCCTTGAGGAGGACCAAGGGGGCTGCCCAAAAGCTGTCAAAAAGACAGCATGAACCACGAGACTCAACCTACGAGTCGTGGGTTGAATCATGCCCCGTAGATGGGTGTCGTTAGTCAACACTTAGCTTCACCAAACTCCCCCAAAACATCCCAGTCTGTGTCCCATTTGACACCTGGACAGTACGGTCCGTAGACCATACCACACCCCGTAGATGGGGGCTCGTGGATGAGTCTTGGACCAAGTCCAAGTGACCAGCCTCAGACCCAATCCACGAGTGACCAGTACGGTTCGTGGGTTAGTCCACGCCCCGTAGGTGGGGGGCTGGTGAATGAGGTCTACCAAGGCTATCCAAAAATGGCTAAGGGTCAAACATTACCACTAAACCCTAATTAATTAATTAAGGGTGGGGGTGGTTATATTTAATTATTTTAGACTAGTATAAGTACCTTTTAACTATTAAACTTCACTTAACTCCTCATAACTCGCAAGACCTAAACTCAACCCACTTCCCTCAGAAAAATATTCTCTCTCTAAACTCCATTGAAGAATTAAGAAGAAGCTCAAGCTAGGGGTTCAAGAACAAGTCTTCCTTCTCCAAATTCATGAGGAATTCAACCTAAGTTATGGATTCTCTTCATTCTTGGGTAGCTATCCCGCAAGAAGTCCCTTCAAAGTATGTTTTTAAGACTTCCAAAATCTAGGGTTTTACTCTAATCATGGGTCTTCTGCCAAAACGATTTCTATTGTTCAATTATGATCTGTTATGATTAATTATGATAGTTTGTAGTTAGATTGATGTAGTATTGATGGTTTTTGATGAAAATCTCTCTTGGACCCATGGTTTCCCTTTCTTCCTAATTTGTGAACTACGATGCGACTTGAATGGTCATGGAAGTTGATAATTGATTATGCTTATGTTGTTAGGGTGTTGAATCATGTATACTCTGTATTTAATGTTGTAATTTTAGAAGTTAGGGTTGATGATGGTTCATGGCCTTGAAGGGCAATTGGCTAGGGTTTTTGTATGTTAATGTTGACTCTATATGAGTATGTGACTTACTCGGATAGTAATGATCCTATATCTAATGTTGTGGTGTTGATGTAAGATCCTTCTTCCCTATACCCTAAACACTTCATTATGTATGAAGTATGTATGTATGTTTATCATGATCTTGTTGGGTTGCTTGAAAGGACATCCTCATGATCACAATACGACTACAATGTGAAAGGTTTACTCACATGCAAATGTTTCTAAAGTGGAAGGAGCATTCTCATTTAAAGAAACCTATGAGCTATTATGATTATATGTTGACATGTGTGTGTCTATTACACTCTCTTATGAATATAAACTTAAGTAAAGACTTTGTATCACTTTTAAAGGGAATTATGCGTAGCACCGAAAGGATGTAAAAATGAGATGGGGGCTTCTACGTTTAGCAAGTCCGGCTTCCCAATGTATGTTTTCTCATGGGATGGAAACGTTTTGCGCTAGTTGTCCGGGTTTCTAGTAGCAATCCCCATATCCCATAACTATGTGCCTGCGTAGGTCTTAGCTAGTGGATCCAGCTATAAGCTAAAAATGTATGTTCTACCTTAGGCAAGTAGGACACCTCTTTCCGGTGTGGGGGTAGAACACCAGATTCCATGTAGCTCACATGGTCTATGTCGGTTAATGCAATTCTTCCCTAATGGTATGAATATGAACTATGGTAATAACATTGACTTTAATTATGAGTTCTTAAGGGGTACTACTTTGTGTGAGTGGGGGTGTGAGACTTCACTTATGCATTGCACATGTAGACTATAAGATTGGTTATGGTGAGGTTCTCTTACGATTATGACAACTTATGAATTATGTATGAAAGGTATGTATGAATGTAATGTTGACTTTATTTGTTATTAGTATGAACATGAATGTCTCCTCTTTTATGTACGTTGGTCATGACTATGGTAAAGTATGTTATGTATATTGTTGGTGGCCTAAATTTGATACTTAGCATTTGGTAGGGTTATGGGATCTTACCTTTGCATTGCACTAGTATGACCTTGGGTTGCTTATATGTTGGTTTGACTTGTGTTTCTTCATAAATGTACATAATGGCTTTGAAACTCGATAAATGCATGATTTAAACTAAATGTCCCTTTTATGCATGTTTTAAAGATTTTAATGCATGGCTTCCATACTTAGTACAATTCATTGTGTTAACCCTATTTTCTACTTTACTATGAGTGTTGGTCCCGGTCATTGAGACTACTACTTCTTCAAGTGAAGCTTGGGTCAACTATTCCCTAGGCTTGGTGAGTCCTCAAGTTTAAGGAGAAGATGTTATTGATTCTAGTTTCTAGTTTACCTTCTATTTTCTAGACTATATTGTATTTCCTATTTAGGAGACTTTATTGATGTAAAGGTCTTTGTCCCTATTTGTACTCTTATGTTAGATGGTGGATGAGACAAGTCTAGTTTCCTATTTTCCTTTATGAAAATAACTTCACTTCTATTGTAAATGTTTTTAATTTTTCCGCATTCTTCTATGTCTTTATGTTATGATGATGCTAAGGGCTTGTATGAGACCTCTTCGGGGCCAACTACACCATGTTACTTCTAGGGGGTTGCCTGGGTCATGACAATAGCTATCATACTTGGTAGATTGTTTTGTACTAACGCATATTTTTGCCTACATTTCCCCAAATGTAAGGTCCGACAGTGAGGTTTCTCAGTTTTGTGGCTATTGCTTCAGTTCGAGGTTTCCCGAGCTTTTCGTGAGTCCTCATGCTTCGAGGACGGATGTTCATTGTTTCACTTTCTTTCATGTAGTTTCTCTTTTGGACATGATGTATGGGCTAGGCCCAATTTCATTCTATTGTACAAGATGGCTATATTGAGACAAGTGTTTTACACTTCCACTTTTCTTTTATAAAACTGTTGGACTTGGACTATTGTTTTACTCTTATTGTTATATTTCTTAAATTATGAAAGCTAATTTCCTGTATGGGGTCCTTCGGGGTTCCACATGCCGTGTTACATCTAGGAGATACCCGTGGGTCATGAAACTTCTAGAAACCCGGCCTCTACTGACGGGAGAGCTTCCATCTTAATATCCTCTCGGTGCAAAGCATAAACCCACGGAATAGTCATTTCTTACTTGTACTCATTATCCATAGAAGGTCATATCATCTTGCCAATCCAAGCTAAGTCATTATCCATGGAAAGGTATCATTCAATAACCAATCCAAGCTAAGTTTCATTAGGATAGCTCTTAATCTTTAATTCAATTAGGTGAGATGACTTTTGAACCTTAGAATCCTTATTATGTGAGAAAACCTTTCACAATCATGCTTTTTTGTGTATATGAGAAATCCTTTCAACAACACAACAACAACAACATCATCTTTGATACTTTACTCTCAAAGAATCATTAAAACATTTGCATATATTTCATAAGAACATGTATAATTCCATAATTTACCTTTCATGGTTCAAAATGTACTTTCAATCATCAACATTTAGAAAACATGGGTTAGATATGGATTTCTTCATAAACTAATATAATTCCATCAATACATTCTTAATTTCATAAAACCTACTTTCAAAATAAAAATCCCACATCACATGATCATAACTTGAAAACATAGGGATTACGTGGGTTCATAGGGGAATCATCATAAAACTATAGTATTTCATCAATTCATGCATAAGATATCATAATCCAATCATTTGAATCAATAATCAAGAGAACCCATGACAATTAGAGAAAACCCTAACTCTATTGGAGATTTGTATCTTTGAAAATAGGAGGATTTGGGAAATCCATAAATGGAAGGATTCCATGGATGAAAACTATCATACCACAAAGCCAATTGCTTATCTTCAATGGAAGAATTGACACTTGACTTGAAACCCTAGGTTGAATATTTTTTCTTCAAGATTTCTAGAGAGGGAAATATTAGGGAGTTCTTCTTTTGGGTGAATTTGAAGAGAATGAACTAATTTAGGGGTTGGAATCACTTATATGGGGGGTCTTGGTGAAGGGTAAAAGGACCAAGTATAGGGATGAAATAATTAGATAAAGATGTAACTGCCCCTAACACTTAACTGCCAGGCATGACCTACGAACCCCTACTGACAGACCGTGGACTGACTGATGGTCCGTCTTGCACGCCCATCGTCCATGGTTAGAAAGTTAGTTTTGGGGGTCCTAACCTATGGACCCTCGACCACGGACCGTGGTCTGATTGACAGTCTATTGATCAGGCCGTGGTTTTGGACCTCTGGGATTGAGTTGGGTGGCCAACCATGGAGCACACCTACGGTCCGTGGTCCCATCCACGGGTTGTGGGTGGCCTCCATCGGCTGGCACCTACAACTCCTAAAAATTGTTACTTTGCCCTTTTCAAATCTGGGGTGTTACAATATCTCCCACTCGAGATCATTCATACTCTAATGAGATTCAAGCTAGTACGAAAAAGTAGGAGAGGAACTAACAACCCAACTATCGATGCAACTTCATCTACATGCATATAACGAAGGAGGACTTATCGACTCCAAGCTAAGATGTAATCAAAACATCATCAGAGGGGTGGAACTAAATCTAACAGCCCATCATGCATACAATACACATATCCGAGGAGGTTAACATCAACTCCAAGCTAACATTCAAGGAGGAAACATGTCACGACCCAGGGGTACTCCCTAGATGTAACATGGTGTATAGAACCTCGAAGGACTCCATACAAGCCACTTAGCTCTCATGACAAAAGAAATAGAACATTAAGATTAAAACAATAGCCCAAGTCCAAACATTTTATAAAACAAAAAGTTAAAGTCTTAACTCATGTCTCGACATAGTCATCTAATACATTAGAATGAAATTCGGCCTAGCCCATAAAAATTGACAAAAAGAGAAATACAAGAAATGGAACTAAACAATAAACTCCGTCCTCGAAGCATGAGGACTCACCAAAGCTTAGGAATCAATCAAATCACCCACTAGCCACGAAACTGAGCACCCTGAATATTGGACCCTACATTTGGGTAAAATGTAGGCAAGAGTATGCTTTAGTACAAAACAGTGTATCAAGTATGATAGCATGCATAAAACATTTAAAGCAAGCTAAAAAGGGACATTTCATTTCATGACATGCAATTGACAAGGCTAAACATGGTATAAAAGAATTATAAAACATAAGTCATAAAGTATGGCCAATGCAAGCTAACTTCTGCTTTAAAAACTTTGAACTCATTTGCGTACTTTTTGAAGTAACCTTAGTTCATTATTACTTGTGGGGAATTAGCCTTAACCGACATGAGACCATATGAGTTATAACATGGAATCTGGTGTCTACCCTACTACGAAAAGAGGTGTCTTACTTGCCGAATGTAGAACCTTGAACTTCTAGCTTAAGTGGATCAACTAGCTAATCAACCTATGTGGACACATAGTATTGGGATACGGATATTGCTACTATAAACCCGACCTCTACTAACAGGGGAGCTTCCATCTAATGAGATTACTTTGGAAACCATGTCTCTACTACGAGAGATCTTCCATCTCACTATCAATATCCACTCGATGCTAAGCATAAATTCCCATGAAATAGTCATTTCCTAATTGACGTCATTACTCATGAAAAGGTGCACTTGGAAAACCAATTCAAGCTAGTTTCATTAAGATAGCTTCTTGTCTTTGATTCAATTAGGTGAGAAAGAATTTAAACGTGAGAATCCTTTGTATGTGATAATACCTTTCACATCATGTTAGTATGTATTTTAGTAAGAATATATTTTCACAACACAACATCATCATTGGTACTTTGCTGTCAAAACACCCTTTATATATTTGCATAGATTTCATAAAACAACGCATAAATCCACAATTTACCTCTTTAGGTCAAAACCCACTTTCAATCATAACCTCTTCGAAAATATGGGTTAGATATGGATTTCATCATAAATACATGTAAATCTTGCAATACATATGTCAATTTCATAAAACCCTTCCTTGGAGATGAAAATCCCGTGTCATATGATTCACAACTTGAAAATATGGGGAATTACATGGGTTCATGGGGAAATCATCATAAAATCATTGTATTTCACCAATTCATGCATAAGAGATCATAATTTAATCATATAAAACAATAATGAAAAGAACCCATGATAATTGAAGAAAACTCTAACTCAATTGGGGAATTCTACCATTTGAAATATGGAGATTTAGGAACTCCCTGGATAAAAGGAATACATGGATGAAAACTATCATACATTGATTCCAAATGCTAGCCTTCAATGGAGGAATTGGAACCTTAGCTTGAAACCCTATGTGAATCCTTTTTCTTCTTCTTCTTCTTCTTCCTCAAGTTTCTAGAGACAATATTTGGAGAGGAGTTGGTTTCTTTTTGTGAAATTTGAAGAATTAAGTGAATGGGTTAATTTGGGGGTTGATAAAACTTATATAGATGTCCTAAACATAGGCAAAACGACATAGTATAGGAATTATTTAATTAGGATAAGAACCTACTGCCTCTGAAACATGAACTTACAACTCTCACTAATGGCCCAGTCAACGGCCGTGGTCTAACCTACGGCCCATCCTGGTGGACAATTGTTTGGTGTCAGAAAGGGTAATCTTTAGTTCTCGAACCACGGACCATAGTCTGACCTACGGTCGGTTGGTCAGGCCATGGATTGGACCCTCAGACCTCACCTTGGCAGGCCAACCACGGACAACACCTACAGTCTGAGGTCTATTCCATGGGCCGTGGGTGGCCGGCGTGTTCTGGCACCTGCAACATCTTGGAAAGTTGTTATTTCGGTCTTTTGAATACTGGGTGTTACAATATCTCCCCCTTGGGACCATTCGTCCTTGAATGAGATTCAAACTGGCACTAAAAGAGTAGAAGAGGAACTACCAAACCAACCTATAATGCATTGCATACAACCAAGGAGGAACTATCGATTTCAAGCTTCTCAAAATATCATATGAGCGGTGAAACTAACTCTATCAGCCCATTATGCATGCAATACACATAAATAAGGAGGAAACATCAACTCCAAGCTCAACATACTCAAATGCATCATAAGGAAGTAGGAACTACATCTAGCAACCCAATATGCATGAGTTTTCAAAATTTCTCATTTTCAAGGAGGAACTACCTTCTCCAAGCTAAATGCATGCTCAACACAATCTCATGGAGCTAATATGCAATTCACTCTCAAAAAGCATATCTAAATCATGTTCATCAATTCATGTCATGATATCTATAGGCAACTCATACTCAATATACAACAACATGAGAAAAATCAATCATATAAACTCATTTTCATTCTAAAGGCAAGTTTTCATCGACATGCATCGCATAAGGAAATCATGGAAAAACATAAAACACATCATTCATAAAACAAGGACAAACTAGGAGGAACTCATTACCTCAAGCTAGAATAGGAGTAGGAGGAAAGAGATGAGTTTAGCGGGAAATCATATCTGCCTCGGCCTCCCAAGTAGCACCCTCAAATAGTTGATTCCTCCACAAAACCTTCACAAAAGCTATTTCCTTGTTTCTCAATCTCTTAAATTGCCGGTCTAGAATCTCAACCATACTTCCTCATAAGAAAAACTTTCATCCACTCCCAACCCTTCTAACTCTGGATGTCAGATCTCCAACACACTTCTTAAGTATGGAGACATGGAAAATGGGATGCACGGTTGCCAACTCATTTGGCAAATCTAGCTCATAAAAAACCTTACCCACACGCCTCAAGATCTGATATGGGCCTACATACCGAGGACTAAGCTTTCCATTCTTACCAAACCTCATTACACCCTTCATGCTTGATATTTTCAGGTAAACCCAATCGTTAATTTCAAACTCTAGATCCCTTCTTCTCACATCCGTATAAGACTTTTTCCAACTTTGAGTCGCTTTCAAATTTTCCCTTATATGCCAAACTTAATCCAAGGCTTCTTGAACTAATTCGAGACCTATTAGGGCAACCTCACCCACCTCAAACCAGCCTATGGGAGATCTACACCTCCTACCATATAAGGCCTCAAATGGAGCCATATCAATACTTGAATGGTAACTGTTATTGTAGGCAAACTCAATCAATGGCAAATGGTCGTCCCAATTACCCTTAAAATCGATCACACAAGCCCTTAACATATCTTCCAATGTTTGGATAGTACACTCTGCTTGCTTATCGATTTGGGGATGAAATTTGTGCTAAGCTTAACCTTAGTGCCAATACCCTTTTGGATTGACTTTCAAAACTGAGAAGTGAATTGGGTACTACAATCGGAAATAATGGACAAGGGATGTCCATGAAACCTTATCATTTCTCTCAAGTACAACTTGGCATAGTCCTCTGCCGAATAGGAAACCTTTACGGGAAGGAAATTAGTTGATTTCGTCATCCGGTCTACTATCACCGAAATAGACATATTATCGTTGGGTTCCAGGCAAACAAACTATAAAGTCCATATTCTAGTCTTCCCAGTTCTAAGTAGGAATACTAATGTCTTGGGACAAACCTCCCTGTTTCTGATGGTCAACCTTCACTTGGTCGAAATTTGGACACTTAGCCACAAATCCCGCAATATCTTTCTTCATCCCTTTCCACAAATAGATCTCGCGTAAGTCATAGTACATCTTGGTGGCTCCCGGGTAAATATAATACCATGAACCGTGGGCTTCTGCTAAAATATGCTCCCACAAGTCATCCACATTTTGAACACATAAACGACCTTGGTATCTAAGTACCCCCTCTCCCACTTGGGAGAAAGCCTCAACGGACTTCTTAACCACTGATACGCTCAAATTACACCTCCCTAAAGAAGTATAAGTGATCATTGTCAAATAAAGAACCCAACTAGTAGGTTGGGGTCGATCCCACAAGGAATATGGTTTAGACTTAAACTTAACTCAGTATTATATTCGTTTAGTCAACTTATTTCTGAAACAAGTAAGGGGGGGGGGGGTTGTGTAACAAATAACTGATTGTAGTTTAGAGAAACAGTGAGCAAGATTCGAACTTTGGTTGTTATCAATGTGAGAGAGAAACTAGGGTGTATGTGTTCCCATTAAGCTCATAGCGCGGTAATCCTAGTAATAGTAATCCTTACCTAGTGTATCACATGCAAAGTGGTAAGTTATGTATCCCTAAGTGCTTGGTCCGCCAAATAGATAATTTCACCCCGTACCTTGGTCCGTCTACGTGTGTATAATTTACTAACCCTTACCTTTACCTTATATTAGACATCACATCAATGAATAAATTAGTTTTCACCCTCGTACCAATTGACATTAGACTATTAGATAGTATCACACAAAATCTATGTTGATAATTCTTTTCTTATTAACTACTTCCTTGGTCCGGCAAGTAGCAACAAGGCGAGTTCTAACGTTGGCCATTATTAAAAAGAGTTTTAAACGAAAGAAGAATCAATGCATATAACAACACTATTCAAGAATTACTTAGTTACTATTTATACTTTGTTAATCGCTCATGGTTCCCACAACCCTAGCTGTGGATTTAGTTACTCATGCTTGGAAGAACACAATTTATGCTTTTAGAAGAAGAATTCATGAACTTACGTAATAAGTAGAAGAAACCCGTAATCTCCAATTGAAATTCAAAGCAAGAATCTTTATAGACCTAAAATAGGAAATCAAATTGCTAATGTTAGCAAGTTAATTCCCAAGAACATACCAAGAACTAGAGTTAAACAATAGTCGCTAACCCCCAAAAATGAGGTTTACATGCCCTACGTATATAAAACATTGTCCTAAACAAAAAGGAAATGAAATAAGGAAATAAAACTGCTGGACGCAACTTCAATCGACGAGACTGACCTACGGACCGTGGATCGACCTACGGTCTGTAGGTCCCTTCCGTAGCCCAAGCCATAGAACTTTTCCACAGAGGTTGGAACCTTCAACTTTCTGAAGCAAACGATGGACCTGCAGAACGGACCGTAGGTTGACCTACGGTCCATGGGTCCCCTCTCGTGGCTCCACACATAGAACTTTTCATCAGGTACTGGAACTCAAACGTTCAGATACAAACGGCGGATGTGCACAACGTCCCGTGGGTCAAACAACGCTCAGTCAATGGCTTCTGTAGTTCCACACTTGGTCAAGACTTCCCTGTTGCTCTATCTACGCCACCAACCTACAGAGCGTGACTGGACCTACGGTCACCTCCATAGATGGCTCCTTCTGCAGAATTTCAGTTGTTGTCTCTCTCAACCTTGTCCAAGTCTCTTTCCTGCAAATATAGCATATTAATAATTAGTTCTAATAGAAAATGACCCTAGACACACACAATCTTAAGTGAAATGTATTAAAAATACCTTAAACTCATGGTATATCAACACCCTTAACTTAAATTCATTGTGTGTCCTCAAGCGACGCACTAAGACTCTAAACGACACTTGTAAAGAAGCAGACATTCAAGCACAAGCAATCATATGGCTTTCCATCCCGACTCCCTTTCGAGTGCAAATCTTTTCTCTTAGACTCAACAAGCTAACTCATGCGGATCAAGATATGACAAAGATCGACCAATAGACACACAACATACACTTTTTCACTATTACTAAGGTACCAACTCTTCGACAATTTAACTAGTGCCCTTACTTCAAACGTAATCTCTTTTTCACACAATGAATATGATTTTGAGTACAAGGATTCATTCAACACTCACGCTCATAAGTAACTTCAAGTACAGTTAGTGCTCAATGCCATAGGCTTGCCCTTATTTTCACTGCTTAGACTATCCAAACTAGTTGCTAGGATCACTATAAGACTTTGTTAGCTTGTAACGTAGGCTCAGGGTCAGGTGTGGTACATTTGGGTGGTTTTTTAGCGACTTTCTGACCTCCTTGACATTACATTGGTTATTTACCTCTTCCTTGACCAATTTTTGGCATCTTTTCATTTCACTTTTTTTCCCTTTAACTCTTTGCAACATGGATGTGACTTTTGACTTTATGACTATTGTTTGTTGTTTTCTTGTTTTTCTTTCACTTCAATTTTTGTTTTATTTCTTTCAATGCTTTTCTTTTGCTTCCTTTTGCCCAAAGTCACATCCTTTTCTTTTCTCTTTTGAACACACAGCTCTTTTCATACCCTTTTTTTCATTTGGTTTCCTCTTTCATAGCCACCCTCAACTTATGCTTTTTGCATTAGTTGAGGTGCACAATGTCCGATGTCGGACCAGGGCCAAGATCAAGGTCACGTTTGACTCAGCCACCCTTAACTTGGGCTTTTGATCTAAGTCAAGGTGCACATGTCCAAGAGGGACTGGGGCCAAGATAATATTTTAAGGGAAGGTAAGTTAGATGAATCAAAAGAAATGGTCACTTTTAGGCTCAAATATTTCGATCAAAAGGGAATTATGCTACCGTTTGGTTAGATCATTCTAGGCTTTAGTGGACTAATTTGAACAATGGCCTATGATCACTTCCCAACCTCTAGCCTAGATTATCCTAGTAAGACCAATGGGGCAAGTTCTAGATTGGCATAAAATTGTCTGAACATTCAACTATCCTCACACACTCTTGGCACTTTTTTTCATTACCAGATAATCATATTACCCAGTTCAAGTTTTTAGCTTAAGTCATGAGATCAAATTGGTTTTTTATCATGTCATACTAGGAGCCAACTCATTCTTGCCTACATATTTTAGCACATATCACAACTTTTGGATGGGTATCATTTTTCATTCTTAATTATGCCATCATGTTTCATTCTGTCTCATGATTCTACGACCTGCAATCCTAACACATGCTGGTTCAACAGAAATTAACGCAGTCTCTTGGGGGTAAAGAACACATGAAAGAAAACCCCAAGAAAGGATTATGATTTGGGTTACTCAGACTTCACCATGTCACTCACAATCCATTTACCCCACCCCCAACAAAATAGAGTGCAATTGTCCCCAAGGCACAAAAGGTAAAGAATAGAGGATCGGGTGAAGCAAACATGTGGCGCATAGCACCGAAGACCTATCAACAAGCGGGTGGGTCCGGTTTCTCGGAGCCCGATGGATCAACACTCGGGTCACCCTCAGTAGTGCTAACCTCAACTCTCACCACATCATTAGTGGTGCTCACACTGCTCGAGGCACCAATTCCAATTTCTCTAATCCTCTGCTACCGCAACTCCTCATCAATGATAGATGCCTTCTAAGCGGCCTCAGTCTCTTGGCGCTCCCTCTTGCTAGCTCTCCTGGTTTCAATATTATCAGAAGCCCGACTGGAGCAGGGGTTCTTCTTAGCATGACGAGAATATGTAGGAGGTGGCATCTCATCCCCGAATAGAGCATCAAACATCGTATCATCTATCGGTGTTGTGGGGGCCGACTCGAGCTCAATCTTTGGTAGAGCTAGGATTGTGTCAATATTAGCCCAGAGACTAGCTAGCTCCTTCCGGAAGGCAGAAATATTAGTAGTGGGTGTTGGTCGATCTAATACCCGCAGCTCAAATGCGTCAAGGCACTGTTGAACGGCTTGAACCTTGTGGTCCATCATCTGCTCCATCCGTTGCTCCACCCTAGTCGCAGACTCCTCAATCGCCCGCTGCATCCACGACCTCATAAGCTGAAGTAAGGTAGCCATCTGAGACTCTATTTCCTAGACCTGAGCTAAGGGCACGTCAACAGACCCTGAAGAGATGGTGGCTCTAGAGGAGTTAGGGGCCTGACTGGCAGCCAGAGAATAGGAAGCCAGAGCATCAGTAGGGGCTGGAGGGGCAGGATCCTCATCTTGCATCTGCTCCACATCTGCTACCAAGTCTGCTCCAAATAACGACACCTCAACATGTGGCTCTCTGTGTGGTGCCGCCACATTAGCCTCATCCTGAATCAAGCCTATATCCAAGGTCTTGGTCACTTGGATAAACTTATCACAATCCCAGACCGGCAGTCTAGAATCCTGGCACAGTTGAAAAATGAGGCACGAGAAGGGGTAAGTAGTGGTGACCTTGAAGTCCCTCTCGTGAATCTCCACAAAATCATGTGGGCAAAATCCATCTCAAAACTAGAAACTAGGGCTGCCGCCATGACTGTGCGGTCCCAAGTAAGAACATTGTCTGCCTGCATAGGAGACACCCTTTTTCACACCAATAGCCAGAAGAATTTAGCCACAAAAGTCAAAGTGGCTTTCTTGATGCCTCTACTCGAGTTGCTGACCCACTCGGCATGCTCTCCGTCTGTGGCAAGGTGACGGGCCAACCAGTGCAATAAAGCCTCCCTTTGCTTTACATTCCGCTGGAATGCTATGCTCCTCACAATATCCCATCGATAATCAAACTCAGCCGTGTTGATTACTAGAGCATGGTCCAAGCCGTAGAGCAACTTGCGGATAGTGGCCTCCGAGATATCAACCGAGAACCCTTGCACTAGAATAGCTGTGAGTGGAGCCTGGGCGGGGGGCTTGGCTCGTCCACTCGCACATGTGTCTCTTCAAAAGGTCAGGAATAGTGGGAGCAGTGTGCAAGCTGCTTGTGAGAACCCGACGCTCATCAGAGACTAAACGATCCATCCTCTCCTTCTCTGTTATCATCCTGGCAACGCTGTAAATCTGCCACTGACCACTTAAACACCACCTATTTGGCTCCTCAGCAACTGGAGCGGGCTTGGTGGTAGGTGGTGCGGGAATGTCCCCTGCACTAGTAGCCTCATCAGACGAGGCAGTCCTCCCATGTGTACTAGAGCCGAAAGTAGAATCGGAAGCAGACATAGACTAAGAGCCAGAAGCAGAACTAGCAGGTGAATCGATCAGTGTATTCTCCTCATCAGACTGGGAGGCAGTGACTACTTCGAGACCCACCTGCTGGGATTCATTCGGGTAATATGATGAGTCCCCAAATTGGACTCATTTAGGGCTTTATTTTGATAGAAATAGTGTCCTCGAATGCTTATTTTGTCTCGATATCTGATGAAACCTCTTAAGTTTTAGGTATTTGAAATTTTAGTGGAAGCATGGACACTTAGGCGCAAAAAGGCTGAAAAGAATGAAGAAGCTGAAGCCTGAGCATCGCCAAACACCTTTGCTGATTCGCCGAAAGGACAAACTCCTCCTTTTGTTCCAGTATGCGAAGCCCTGAAGGAAGAGGATAAAAAAGAAGATGAAAGAAGCAGTCGGCGCTTCACAGAATACTTCCGCGAAACAGTGCTATACTACCTAATGGTACAAAACGTGAAGACGTTGAAGGCAAGCACTAAACGGCGATGAGACAGAAGAAGGGCGAGTCACTGAGTCATTTGGCGAACTCGACTAACCTCGCCGAACTATCTGGCTGCAGTAATTTCTATTGGCCATAAATACTAAACTTCTTATTAATTTTTTAAAAAAAGTTCTGAACCATTATTTTTTTTTTCACAATAGAATAGTACCTTTTTAGATATTTTCTCTCAAGTTTGGAGAGGGTTTTGTGGGAGATTTGAAGAGAGAAGGATTTCATCTACCCAAGTTGGAAGTGGGTCTTCTCCATTCTTCTTCCCTTACTTAAATCAAGGTTTAATTTCTTATACCCATTTGATTTTAGTATCATTTTAGCTGTATTTTGTTATTTCTTGATGTGTGGCTAAAAACCCCCATTCTTGGTGTGTGATTTAGCAAATATGTGTTGATATTGTTATTGGGTCTTGCTTGTTGATAGGGTATATGTGATTTCACCTAGTGGTTGTGGTTTAATTTAATGTGTTTGTAGTTGCAAATACAAAACCACTGATGTGTTTTTGGCTTGCTCGAAATGGAGGACGTGAAACTAAGACCACTAGACTGACGACCTAAGGAGTAGGTCGACATGAGGTTCAACCCGAACGGGTGAGACCTAGTCCCATATCTTAACACTCAGCTCGAGAGAGTGAGTCGGGTAAGGCGTAGGCTGGTCTTCATGCGGCAAATACCTGTCTGAGAGGAACCCATTTGAAATGGGGTAAGTTGTCCGAGAAGGAACTTATTTCCATCTAAAGCTTAGCTTAGTCAATATTATCTTGCAAATTTCCTATTGAAATAATGTACCCAACAGTTTATCTCAACTTGTATTGCGGTCACACCCCAAGAAGATTTCCCCACACATGATTTTCTTGTTAATTTTTACTATTTTTACTACTTGTGACAAAACCCCCATTTCATATTTGACACTTTTGTGTCACACCCTTTAATTTACTATGATTTTGTTCGTAAATCTCTTCCACTAGGACTAATTTGAGCTAAATTTTAGTTTTCTATAAATTCTCAAAACCACTCCATTGGGACACGACCCCAATCTTTAGTTGGGTTACTATACTATCGACGATCGTAGACACTCAAACCGTAGGTTAGTGTCGTTGGTCACTATAAGCATCATAGTACGATGTATAGTTGGGGATGTCCTCGTAGTAGGTGGGAAATAGGCGGGATCCTTCTCTGCATCAGCATCTTCTAGAATTAGCTGCAAGGTTAGTGCCACCGACTTTGACTTGGCCTTTTTTGCGTAAGTCAGATCTTTCTCGGAAGCCATGGTACTTGTGGAGGCTTAGGTAGTACCAAAATAGACAAATGACACACTCAAAAAAAATTAGAACAAAGAAAAAACCAAAACCAAAAAAAAAATTCTGATAGTAGCTTTAGTGGCCACCTACGGTTAGTAGGTTGACCTATGGTCTGTGGGTTCCCTCCGTAGTTTAGAGGACCCAAAAAGTTGGGTTCTAATGGGAACCATGGATGTGCAAAAACCTATAGACCATTGTCCACCTCCGTGGTTCAACAGTTAATGGATTCTCCATGTGCAACAGACCCATGGACCTGATCTACGGTCCGTGGACGGGGTCTCGTGGGTCAGATCTGTGCCAGGTATCATACATGCCTCACTTTTAAACCATTTTTTGACAATTCAAACAATCAATCTAAGTCTAATCATGCATTTCAACAAAATTTATGATAGTTTTTCATCCCTAGGGTTCCGATTACTCCTTATTTAACATTTATTGCGTACAAAACTAGGAACCCTAAATCAAAACTTTCATTTAGACTATTTTCTCTGATTTATTTGTTTATAAAGACAACGCAATCACATTCTATCGTCCTAAGGGTGTTTCTAACTATAGTTTATCATGCATTTTCATACAAAAACAACCTAAGGTCAAGATCCAGTTCATGACTTCATATATTGAACAATGAATATCGAAATTCAGAGTTAAGTTGAAATCGTTTACCTTACAAGTAATGGAAATGGGTGATTGAAATCATTTATCTCAACTTGTATTGCAGTCACACCCCAAGATAATTTCCTCATACTTGATTTTCTTGTTAATTTTTGCTATTTTTAATACTTGTGACAAAACCCACATTTGATATTTGGCACTTTTGCGTCACCCCCTTTAATTTACGATATTTTTGTTCGTAAATCTCTTTAGCTATGACTAATTTGAACTAAATTTTATTTTTCTATAAATTCTCAAACCACTCTCTTGGAAACGACCCCAACCATTAGTTGGGTTACTATACAATCGACGATTGTAGACACTCGAACCGTAGGTTAGTGTCGTTGGTCACGATAAGCATCAAAATGGGCGCCGCTGCTGGGGAGTGGTGTTATTTGACAATTTTTAGGTTAGTTAAAATTTTATTCTTCTTAGTTGTAATTTACTAACTTTACGTTTAGTTTTGCTTTTCGTTGAGTCATCCATTTAGATAAACATGGCTGAGCAGAGTAATGGCAAATTGGTCAAGCTAAGTCAGGGAGTCCAGAAGGACCTCATGCTGACTGATCTGGAATCTCAGCTAAACGACTTGGCCACCAAAATCTCAGAGGTGGAAGTCCAATGCCATAGCAGGGGGAGGTACACACCCCATTAAGAGTGGAGGAAGTCTAGAAATTGGTCGTGTCGAGGACACACTTCAAATCATTCTCCAAAAGATCACCGATCAAGATCGGGTGTTGGAAGAAACGAAGGGGAACGTTGAAATGTTGAATCAAATGATTGGATCTCACTCTAGATCAATCCAGCTAAGCAGGTCATTCCTGAGTTTTGCAGCGCCTCATCTCCACCCAAATGACATATTGGGGTCACCTTGTGACACTAGGGAAAACCCCTATAATGGAGAGCGTGACAGAACTTACGTTGTGCCACGATGTAAAATAAGGCGCTTCTTGGGAGGCAACTAGGGGTGTGCATTCGGTTTTTCAGTTTGGTTTTGCACTATTAGGTTTGGATTTTTTGGTTTTTGGTTTTGTAAAAGTGTAACCCAATCCGATCCAAAATAAATTTTGTTTGGTTTGGTTTTCCTCTATTCGGTTCGTCTTTTTTCGATTTTGTTATTCGGTTATGTCCATAATTGATAACATAACCAAAGTAATAATATTTAATTTGTTAAACATACATTCTAATATAAATCATAAGTAAAACTTATAACACAATACTTATATGTATTATAGATGTAATTGAAACATAAAATATAAACGTAATCACCATGAAAGACAATAACCAAAAAGGGACAATAGTGGTTAACTCCAACTTAATTCTAAACATAAACATTATATATATATATATATACACACATAATTCAGGTTTTTTCTATTTGTCGATTTTTATTTTATCAAATTCGAAACGAAACCAAAAAACCAAACAAAGTAATTTATTAATCCAAAACCAATCCGAAAAACCAAAAACCAATCCAAATAAAAATTCTGTTTGATTTGGTTTGGTTATTCGGTTTAATTCGAATAGTGCACACCCCTAGAGGAAACCCAAGGTTTTACTGCTTTAATTATTCTAATCGAATAATGGTGTGCTGATTTTGTAGGGTAAAATGAGAAAGGTGTTGATAAATGCAAGTTGGCGAGCCAAGGACCCAGTGGGTGAGTCACCGAATCTATCGGTGACTCCAACTTAATCCACCGTTGGGACCCCAAAATAACGGATGTCCTATAAAATTCACCGAGGTAAATATGCGTTCGACGCGTCACCGGTTTTATCGGTGATAAGACTAACGTCGCCGAATCACAGAGAACTGAACGGTTATATAATGGCAGAAGGTCAAATTGTTTAAATCTCTTACTTTCCCTCGTCTCAAACTCCTCAAAATCTCACCAAAGGTACTTTTTCTTAGATATTTACCTTTCCATTAGTATTTCAATTGGTAAATAGTGCTTGAGGTTGGATCTCTTTACTGCCTAGTATTTCAAAAAGTAATTTGATCGACATTAAAGGTTAGCCCATAAAACCCTTAATTTATCTTAAAAGTTTTTGCACTCTTTTGCAATTGTAGTATCAGGATGACGTGTGCTAGGCCTCTCTGATAGAAATAAGTTGATATGCTATGTGTAATCCTAACTTAGTTGCCTGAAATATTTTAATAGTCGAATGCCTTGTTGTTTCTGCTTTAATTTTATGGCAATGGAAATGGGTCCCGCTCGATTGCCATTGCATTAGTTGGGTAACACCTAAAGAGCACACATTTGTGCTACATAACAAAAGTGCTCAATGAAGGAATGGGTGACAACATTCTAAACGGTGATCGTAGTTAAATGGCTAAAATTTGGCAGGACTGGAAGAAGTCTGAGTATTCCGGAATGATGGGAAGTATGGGTCTACGTGCTTTAATTTCGTTTTCAGTGCTTGTAAGGTCGATTCTAAGAAGTGGGTTGAAAAATAGGCATGGTGAATCATTCGACGAGCTGGGTCGGGCTCACCAAACGATTCGACGATTCACCTACTGACCTGAAATCGCCCTTCATTCATGTCCATACTGCTGATACATCTGTAACTTTCGGCGAATACATTCGTGGTCGCCGAACTTAGTCGGTGACTCGCCATATAGAATTTTTCATCGCTTATTTACATATACTTTAAGCTAACCCCTTCGGCGAGTTTGACCTACCTCGCTAAAGAGATTTGGCAATTCGTCGACTAATCGGCGAACCTTTCTGCTTCAAATTTTTTGTGTTTTACTGTGATTGTTCTTCTAACTAATCACAAACTTTTGCAGATCTGGTACGCACAAAACTAAACGCACCACCTCAAAAAAAGGCTACGGGAATTACAATCAATGAAGGAGGATCACGACCTTCACAGAAAAGAAAGCAAGATCTCCCACTGGGAAATAAAGGCAAACGAAAAAAGCCCATCGCTAGGAAGGGCACAAATGTTGAACCAGTAATTTTTTAGCCGGAGGATGAGCAACCTTTGATAAATCGAAGGGATGAACTTAAGTCTACAAATCAGCCCACAGCTACCGGAACCCCTTCAGCTGTCACTCCCCCGATTACCGAATTAGTGCCGACTCCACTACCACCTAAAGTGGCTCCTGCACTCCAAGTAGCTCCACCTCCACCCAGGTTGCTGAACAGACTAATGGGCGATGGTTTACGAACCATTCTAGAATAAAAGGTACTATATGTAGAGGGTTTGGAAGGTAAGCATGCTGAGGTGCTTGACACGCTCATATACCATGAGTTCAAACAGTTAACTAGGCCACGGGGCTCTTACATTCTCTCCTGGGTCTGGGAATTCTACTTAGCTTATGGGGAGTTGGTCCCGAAAAATAAGAAAAAGGCTAGTGAGTTCCAACCAGTGAAGTCAATTCTGGTTATAGGCAATGAGGTGGAGTGCCGCAATAAGCATATTAATGTTATATTAGGTCGACCGCTACACTCGGTACTACCCTACCAGGGTTTGCCTATTGTTCTGTCCCTAGATGATCTGATGGTTTCGTTAGCTCCGATGATTTCTGACATTACCCCAAGGTGGTTGGATGTGGGATCTCCTATTGAGGAGAGGGATATGAACATCGCCTCCTGGTACTGGCTTGGCTTCATCAGCAGCACTATCATGCCATCCCAGAACGAGTCCATTCTGCGTCATCCTAAGGCGGCTTGCCTTGGTTCTATCATGGCCAGGAGGCGGATCAACCTGGGACTATTGGTTTCATAGGAGATGGCTTTGAGAGCCAAACAGACACAGACATCCTTGCCATTTCCTGTTCTGATTACTGAGCTATGTCGGCATGCTGGAGTGCAAAACTAGCAGCACTTACTCCCATTCAGACATTTATTGATACCTTGACAGTGAGAGTTATGACTTGTGAGAGCAGACAGCAGGAAACCTCTTAGGTAACAGCCCTAAAAGGTGAGATTGCAAGTTTGAGGAAGGTCGTGGATTACCCTAAATCTACCTACTTCACTTCACTCATAGAGAGAGAAGATGATAAGGATGTTCCTGTGACCATAAGAGATGTGCCAGGGGATAGTACAACATAGGCAGGATCAGATGCAGAAACCGATGAAGAGTTGATAGCAGCACAGGTTGAGGAGATAAGAGAGAACCAAGATGCGAGCATATTCAGAGATCTGCCAGATCTAGTAGAGACAGTTACATCCTTAGCAACCCCCAATGGATCTGGCAATGCTTTTCCATCTGAGACTACTCTGGGCACTGATGCCCCCGCAGATAGAGAGACGACATAGCTATGCCGGCATGCTGGAGTGCAAAACTAGCAGCACTTACTCCCATTCAGACATCTATTGATGCCTTGACAGTGAGAGTTATGACTTGTGAGAGCAGATAGCGGGAAACCTCTTAGGTGACGACCTTAAAAGCTGAGATTGCAGGTTTTAGGAAGGTCGTTGATTACCGTAAATCTACCGACTTCACTTCACTCATAGAGAGAGCAGATGATAAGGATGTTCCTGTGACCACCAGAGATGTGCCGGGGGATGGTGCAGCACATGCAGAGTCAGTTGCAGTAAACCGACGAGGGGTTGATAGCAGCACAGGTTGAGGAGATAAAAGAGAGCCAAGATGCGAGCATATTCATAGATCTGCCAGATCCAGTAGAGATAGTTATGTCCAAAGAAGCCCCTAATGGATCTGGCACAACTTTTCCATCTGAGAATACTTCGGGCACTAATACCCCAGCAAATAGAGAGACTGCATAGCTATGACCTTTCTCTACCCTCCTCTCTATCTTGCTTACATCTACTTTTGGATTCTTATTACTTGCATTTGAGTACAAATGATCTTACTTGTGGTGGGATGAGGCACACCTTGTGTTTGCTTGTTTCGAATACTTGTGTTTTGATGTACATTTGGGTTATCTATTTTTTAATTGTGTTTTTAAAACTGCTTTTGTGGATGTTTGAGTTTGTGGCTCCGCTTGTTTTTAATAGCAAATGATTTTGACCCTTCTGAAAAATTCATTTTTGCAACCCCTCGTTAGTAAAATATGGTTATTCTTTTGCAAAAATTTGAGTCTCGGTTACGATCAATACCCTTGACTTAAAAAGTGCTATCAGTTGAACGAACATGAATGTATGGCTACGATGAGGTCAAATGAAGTTGAAGACACAATATGTGAACTCCTTGCATCTCATTGTGATTAGCCATTTATGAAACTGATTTTCTTGTAATGACCGTTGCACGTTAGCGAAAGTGTGTAGTCTTGTTTGACTTAAGTGTCGATGCCTTGTGTGATTAGCTTGCTTTGAACCATGCATGAATAAACCTAGAATTTGCCCTGTTAGTCTGATTGATTTAGAAAGGTGTCCTCTTGAAATGATCTTAGGCAACATTAAATAGTGTGAGCCAAATTTGACATATACCTCTTTTGTGGCCTACCCATGAGCGTGTGACACTCTTTTGAACACCCTTTGAGCCTTACCTTTCCTTGGAAGAACTTTGATGAACCCTAGACCTTACTTGACTCATTACCTATAATCCTCTTGATTTGTGGTTTAAGCGAATAGCCAACTTAGGCCAAAACCCTAAGTTGGGGGTGTGGTGAAAAGGAAAGGGAGAAGTCAAGAAATGCAAGAAATGTCCACCTTAACCCATGGTGTTGCAGAAAAATGGAACCTCTTTAATTCAAAAATAAAATAAAATGTGGAATAAAGTACGAAGGAAATCGGGTTTCCAAGAAATCCATGAAGGTGAATAAAAAGGTGACTTAGAAGCACTAGAAAAAGAATTGATAAAAGAAAAGAAAGGAATGCCTTGAGAATACCACAACTCACGAGGATCAAGTCACTGAGTCTAAATGATCATACCTTTGCACTCAGCCCTATTACAAGACTTAGAAAGACCATTTTGATCTTGAGTAAGCCGAATTGAAAGTCGATTGGAAAATAAGGGCAAACCTATCTGTGAAAACATGCATTTTGTTCCTCTTTTTGGGTCTGAGCGTTGCATCTGATTCCGGATCGTGAATTGATTAACATTTCTGTGTGGATATGGAATCATTCTTTATTTGAGGTCATTTAGATACTTTTTGTTGATCTTGAACTTTCACAAATAACAAGTATTCCGAGCATAAGAATCTTTGGTAATGGTGTGTCACAACCTGAATCTTTGAGTACACAATTGATCCTTGAACAAGTGAATTCAGCCTTGTTGTGTGCATTCATGATTGAGTCTTGTGTAGCACTGTTTGAGCCACCCTTTTTAAACGGCTGAACTTAAGTTGCTTGAGGACAAGCAAAAGTATAAGTTGGGGGTGTTGATGAGTCCACAAATTGGACTCATTTAGGGATTTATTTTGATAGAAATAGTGTCGTCGAATGCTTATTTTGTCTCAATATCTGATGAAAATTCTTAAGTTTTAGGTATTTGAAGTTTTAGTGGAAGTATGGACAGTTAGGCGCAAAAATGAACAACAAGGCTGAGAAGAACGAAGAAGCTGAAGCCTGAGCATCGCCAAGCACCTTTGGCGATTCGCCTAAAAGACAGACTCCGCCCTTTGTTCTAGTATGTGAAGCCCTGAAGGAAGAGGATCAAAAAGACGATGAAAGGAGCAGTCGGCGCTTCGCCGAAGAGTTTCGCGAAGAAGTACAATACCGCCCAATAGTCCAGAATGTGAAGATGCTGAAGGCAAGCACTAAACGACAATGAGACAGAAGAAGGGCGAGTCGCCGAGTCATTCGGCGGACTCGACTAACCTCGCCGAACTATCTGGTAGCACTAATTTTTTATGGCTATAAATACTAAACTTCTTATTAATTTTTTTTTAAAAGTTCTGAACCATTTTTTTTTTTCAGAATAGAATAGTACGTGTTTATATATTTTCTCTCACGTTTGGAGAGGGTTTTGTGGGAGACTTGAAGAGAGAAGGATTTTGTCTTCCCCAAGTTGGAAATGGGTCTTCTCCATTCTTCTTCCCTTGCTTAAATCAAGGTTTAATTTCTTATACCCATTTGATTTTAGTAACATTTTAGGTGTATTTTGTTATTTCCTGATGTGTGGCTAAAAACCCCCATTCTTCGGGTGTGAATTAGCAAATATGTGTTGATATTGTTGTTGGGTCTTGCTTGCTGATAGGGTAGATGTATTTTAATGGTCATTTCACCTAGTGGTTGTGGTTTAATTTAATGGTTTTCTAGTTGCAAATACAAAGCCACCAATGTGTTTTCGTCTTCCCCGAGAGGGAGGTCGCGAAACCAAGACCACTAGATTGATGACCTAAGGAGTGGGTCGACATGAGGTTCAGCCCGAGAGGGTGAGCCCTAGTCCGATATCCTAACACTCAGCTCGAGAGAGTGAGTCGGGTAAGGCGTAGGCTGGTCTTTATGCGCTAAATGGGTGTCCGAGAGGAACCCATTTGAAACGGGGTTAGTTGTCCGAGAGGGAACTTATTTCCATCTAAAGCTTAGTCTAATCACTATTATCTTGCAAATTTCCTATGGAAAGCATCTACGCAATGGTTTATCACAACTTTTATTGCGGTCACACCCTAAGAAGATTTCCCCATACTTGATTTTCTTGTTAATTTTTGCTATTTTTACTACTTGTGACAAAACCCCCATTTGATATTTGACACTTTTGTGTCACCCCCTTTAATTTACTATGTTTTTTTTTGTAAATCTCTTCAGCTACGACTAATTTGAGTTAAATTTTTCTTTTTTATAAATTCTCAAAACCACTCCCTTGGGACACGACCCCAACCTTTAGTTTTTACTTTTTACTTTTTACTGTACTATCGACGATCGTAGACACTCAAACCGTAGGTTAGTGTCGTTAGTCACTATAAGCATCATAGTACGAGGTACAATTGGGGATGTCCACGTAGTTGCCGGGATCATTTTCCGCATTAGTATCTTCTAGAATTAGTTGTAAGGTTGGTGCCACCGACTTTGACTTGCCCTTTTGTTCGTAAGTCGGAACTTTCTTGGGAGCCATGGTACTTGTGGAGGCTTAGGTAGTACCAAAATAGACCAATGACACACTCAAAAAAAATTAGAACAAAGAACAAAACATCAGTGAGTTCGACCTAGCTGGCTAAAGAGATTTAGCGATTCGCCGACTCATTGGTGAACCTTTCTGCTTCAGATTTTTTGTGTTTTAGTGTGATTGTTCTTCTGACTAATCACAAACTTTTGCAGATATGGTACGCACAAACCTAAACGCACCACCTCAAAAAAAGGGAACGGGAATTACAATCAATTAAGGAGGATCACTACCTTCACATAAAAGAAAGCAAGATCTCCCACCGAGAAATAAAGGCAAACGAAAAAAGCACATCGCTAAGAAGGGCACAAATGTTTAACCGGCTGTTTCAGAGCCGGAGGATGAGCAACCTTTGATAAATCGAAGGGAGGAACTTAGGGTTAGAAATCAGCCCACAGTTATCGGAACCCCTTCAGCTGCCACTCCCTCGACTACCGAATCAGTGCCAACTCCACCACCACCACCAGTGTCTCCTGCACTCCTTGTAGCTCCACCTCCACCAAGGTTGCTGAACAGACTAAAACGTGATGGTTTACGAAGAATTCCAGAAGAAAAGTTACTATCTGTATAGGGTTTGGAAGGTAAGCATGCTGAGGTGCTTGACACGGTAAAATATCATGAGTTCGAAAGTTCACCAGGCCGCGGGGCTCTTACATTCTCTCCTGCGTCTGGGAATTCTACTTCGCCTATGGGGAGTTGGTCTCGAAAAATAAGAAAAAGGCTAGTGAGTTCCGACTAGTGAAGTCGGTTCTGGTTAGAGGCAAGGAGGTGGAGTGCCACAACGAGCATATTAATGTTTTATTAGGTTGACCACTGCACTCGGTACTACCCTACCATGGTTTGCCTATTGTTCCGTCCATAGATGATCTGAAGGGTTGGTTAGCTCCACTGATTTCTGACATCACCCCATGGTGGTTAGATGCGGGAGCTCCTATTGAGAAGACGGATATGCACATCGCCTCCTATTACTGGTTTGGCTTCATCAGTAGCACTATCATGCCATCCTAGAATCAGTCCATTCTGCATCATCCTAAGATGGCTTGCCTTGGTTCTATCATGGCCAGGAGGCAGATCAACCTGGGACTACTGGTTTCACAGGAGATGGCTTTGAGAGTCAAATAGACACAGACATCCATGCCATTTCCTGTTCTGATTACTAAGCTATGTCAGCGTGCTGGAGTACCACGAGAGCCTATTAGCGCAATAGAAGTCACTCCATCTTCCTCCACTGATATCCGGCATATAGAGGCAGAATTTACACGAGAGGAAAATGACAAGAGAAGAGTAGCCCCAACAGATACTTCTCTAGAAGTCAATGTTGACTCATTTTTAGCAGAGATACCTTCGTCCACTCCGACCTCTGAGCCCCCAGGTATCCCAGCTCCTTTTTCTTCTTTCTCACAGGCTCCAGGTGCCTCCTCACCCTCTCAGCCTGCTACAATCACTCAGTCCATGATCCTAAAGATGGGGCAGTTGGCCTATTCAACTAATGTGAGAGCTACCAGACTGGAAAGGTCTGTTCCAGAGATGATTGGCAAGGCCATACTAGCAGTGAGAGTTATGGCTTGACAGTGAGAGTTATGGCTTCTGAGAGCAGACAGCGGGAAACCTCTTAGGTGACGGCCCTAAAAGCTGAGATTACAGGTTTGAGGAAGGACATAGATTTCCTTAAATCTACCGACTTCACTTCACTCAGAGAGAGAGTAGATGATAAGGATGTTCATGTGACCACCAAATATGTGCAAGGGGATGGTGCAGCTCAGGCAAAGTCAAATGCATAAACCGACGAGGTGTTGATAGTAGTACAGGTTGAGGAGATAAGAGAGAGCCAAGATGCAAGCATATTCAGTGATCTGCCAGTTCTAGTATAGACAATTACGTCCACAGCAACCCCTAGTGGATCTGGCACTGCTTTTCCATCTGAGACTACTCCGGGCACTGATGCCCCTGCAAATAGAGAGACTGCGTAGCCAGGACCTTTCTCTACCCTCCTCTCTATCTTGCTTACATCTACTTTTGGATTCTTATTACTTGAATATTTGAGGATAAATGATCTTATTTGTGGTGGGGTGAGGCACACCTTGTTTTGCTTGTTTCGAATACTTGTCTATTGATGTACATTTAGGTTATCTGTTTTTAATTGTGTTTTTAAAACTACTTTTGTGGATCTTTAAGCTTGTGGCTCCACATGTTTTTAATTGCAAATGATTTTCACCCTTCCAAAAAATTCATTTTTGCCACCCCTCGTGAGTAGAATCTGGTTGTTGTTTTGCAAAAAATTGAGTCTCGGGTACGATCAACACCGATGACTAGAATAGTGCTCTCAATTGAACGAACATAAATGTACGGCTACGATGAGGCCAAATGAAGTTGCATACACAATGTGTGAACTCTTTGCATCTCATTGTGATTAGCCATTTATCGAATTGATTCTCTTGTAATGATTGTTGCACACTATCGAAAGTGTGTAGTCTTGTTTGACTTAAGTGTCGATGCCTTATGTGATTAGTTTGCTTTGAACCATGCATGAATAAACCTAGAATTTTCCCTGGTAGTCTGATTTATTTAGAAAGGTGTCCTCTTGAATTGATATTAGGCAACTTTAAAGAGTGTGAGCCAAATTTGACATATACCTCTTTTGTGGCCTACTCGTGAGCGTGTGAAACTCTTTTGAACACCCTTTGAGCCTTACCTTTCCTTGGAAGAACCTTGATGAACCCTAGACCTTACTTGACCCTTACCTATAATCCTCTTGATTTTTGGTTTAGGTGAATAGCCAACTTAGGACAAAAGCCTAAGTTAGGGGTGTGCTGAAAAGGAAAAGGTGAAGTCAAGAAATGCAAGAAAAGTCCACCTTAACCCATGGTGTTGCATAAAAATGGAACCCCTTCAATTCAAAAAAAAAAAGTGGAATAAAGTACGAAGGAAATCAGGTTTCCAAGAAATCCATGATGGTGAATAAAAAGGTGACTTAGAAGCACTAGAAAAAGAATTGATAAAAGAAAAGAAGGGAATGCCTTGAAAATACCACAACTCATGAGGAAAAAGTCACTGAGCCTAAATGACCATACCTTTGCACTCAGCCCTATTACAAGCCTTAGAAAGACCATTTTGATCATGAGTAAGCCGAATGGAAAGCCAATTTGAAAATAAGAGCAAACCTATGGGTGAAAACATGCATTGTGTTCCCCTTTTTGAGTGTGAGCGTTGCATCTGATTCCGGATCTTGAAATGATTAACATCTGTGTGTGAAAGTGGAATCATTCCTTATGTGATGGCATTTAGATACTTTTTGTTGATCTTGAACTTTCACAAGTAGCAAGTATTGCGAGCGTGAGAATCTTTGGTAATGGTGTGTCACAACGATTTATTGAAATGGACTTGAATCTCTTTAAAGAGAGCAAGTTATTAGTGTCTTAACCTGAAGATAGTTATTTTCTTCTTTTTTATTTTCAATCGTAAGTTGTAATCTTGTAATTTTCACCAACTTATTTAATTAAATCAATGGTTAAAGTTTCAGAAAAGTGGAAAAGTGAACAATTGCTAGCAGGATATACACTAACACTAGAGAAAAACGATTTTTATTGAGAAGAATTTTGTTGGAGATTGTTGGAATAAACATACGAACTTGGATCAAATGTGAAGATATTATTAAATTCAATGGGGGAACTTGGAGAAGAAGAAAAAGGTAAAAAGAAGAGCAATCACTTACTGAGTACTGGTATTAGATTATTAGTGGCCATTGACTTATGGCCAAAAGAGGAGCGAAAAGATTTCTATATTTAGTAAGGCAATACCATGGATTATCGAATAAATAGAAGATGAGTTTACCTGGGGAATCATTATCCTCAATCTTGTTGACTACAAGATTCAAAGATGTCTCATATGCAGCATTATTCTATTCACCAACACCAGACGTTGTGGGTAGATCCAGATATATGAAGGGGCTGTGGATTGAATGTAATCTGAAAACCGCGGAGTACCTCTCTTTGTATAAAACATAATATATGCCTGCTTTGCCAAAACAAGATCTTCTTAAACAAAAACAGCCTATGACAAAATCAAACAAAATATCAAGTAATTGAGTTTGATTTTGTCATAGGTTATTTTTGTTCAAGAAGATGTTGTTTTGGAAGAGCAGATATATATTATGTTTTGTGCAAAGAGAGGCATTCCGTGATTTTCAAATTATATTCAAATCCACAGGCCCTTCGTATATCTGGCTATCCCCACAACTTCTATTGTTGGTGAATCGAATAATGTTGTAGATGAGAAATCTCTGAAGCCTGAACCCAACAAGATTGAGTATAATGATTCCCCTGGAAAACTCACCTTCTACCTCTATTTATTCGAGATTATATGTTTTTGCCTTACTAAATATAGAAAGTTTATCGCTCCCCTTTTGGCCATTTATCTACCTATTGACTACTCCATTATCTTCCTATTCATTGTAAGGAAGAATTCCTCACCTATATATAGTAATAGTCTTTCTTTATTTTGTTTGAGTACAAGAAAACAGAGAGTATAAAAGTTAGTGAAAAGGAGAGTTCCTATTAGTTGAAGGGAAGTGCTCCTTTTGCGGAGCTTTGGACTCAACTCTTATCCAGAGTTCATTGAGTTTGTGATTGGGTTGTTGTATCTTGAAGGGGACAAGTACTAATGTTGGACCGGTGAAAAGATTTATTGAAATGGACTTGAATTTCTTTAAAGAGAGAGAGATATAAGTATCTCAACCTGAAGATAGTTATTTTCTTCATTTTTATTTTCAATCTTAATTTGTAATCTTGTAATTTTCACCAACATATTTAATTAAATCAAAGGTTAAAGTTTCAGATAAGAGGAGAAGTGAACAGTTGCAAGTAGGATATAGAGTAACACTTGAGAAAGAGATTTTTATTGATAAGATTTTTGTTGCAGATTCTATTAATAAACATACAAACTTGGATCAAATGTGAAGATATCATTCAATTCAATGGGGAAATTTGGAGAAGATGAAAATGGTAAAAGCAAGAGCAATAACTTACTAAGTACTAGTATGAGATTATTAATGACCGTTGATAACTTACTAAGTACTAGTATGAGATTATTAATGACGGTTGACTTATGGCCAAAAGGGAAGCGATAAGCTTTCTATATTTAGTAAGGCAATAACTTGGATTCTCGAATAAATAGAAGATGAGTTTACCAGGGGAATCATTATCCTCAATCTTGTTTAGTTTAGGATTCAAAGATGTCTCACCTACAGCATCATTCGATTCACCAACAACAGACGTTGTGGCTAGATCCAGATATATGAACGGGCTATGGATTGAATGTAATCTGAAAACCGCGGAGCACCTCTCTTTGTATAAACATAATATATGCTTGCTTTGCCAAAACAAGATCTTCTTGAACAAAAACAACCTATGACAAAATCAAACAAAATATCAAGTAATTGAGTTTGATTTTGTCATAGGTTATTTTTGTTCAAGAAGATGTTGTTTTGGAAAAGCAGATATATATTATGTTTTATGCAAAGAGAGGCAGTCCGTGATTTTCAAATTATATACAAATCCACAGGCCCTTCGTATATTTGGATATCCCCACCACTTCTATTGTTGGTGAATCGAATGATGCTCCAGATGAGACATCTCTTAAGCCTGAACTCAACAAGATTGAGTATAATTATTCCCCCGGAAAACTCACCTTCTACTTCTACTAATTCGAGAATACATGTTATTGCATTACTAAATATAGAAAGTTTATTGCTCCCCTTTTGGCCATTTATCTACCTATTTACTACTCCATCATCTTCCTATTCATTGTAAGGATGAATTCCTCACCTATATATAGTAATGGTCTTTATTTAATTTGTTTTGAGTACAAGAAAACAAAGAGTGTATAAAAGTTAGTGAAAAGGAGAGTTCCTATTAGTTGAATGGAGGTGCTCCTTTTGTGGATCTTTCGACTCAACTCTTATCCAGAGTTTGTTGAGTTTGTAATTGGATTGTTGTATCTTCAAGGGGACAAGTACTACTATTGGGCCGGTGAAAAGATTTATTGAAATGGACTTGGATCTCTTTAAAGAGAGCGAGATATCAGTGTCTCAACCTAAAGATAGTTATTTTCTTCATATTTATTTTCAATCGTAATTTGTAATCTTGCAATTTTCACCAACATATTTAATTAAATCAAAGGTTAAAGTTTCTGATAAGAGGAAAAGTGAACAATTGCCAGCAGGATATACAGGAACACTTGAGAAAAAGATTTTTATTGAAAAGATTTTTGTTGCAGATTGTTGGAATAAACATACAAACTTGGATCAAATGTGAAGATATCATTAAATTCAATGTGGAAATTTGGAGAAGATCTAAAAGGTAAAAACATGAACAATCACTTACTGAGTACTAGTATTATAATCTATACAACTCTTTGTCTTGATGATTTTTTACCATCAACAATTTGTTAAATATTTTAATTCTAAGAATATTTGTGTTTGTTTTTCTCTTTTCCTCTCATTATGATTGTGATAAATAACCAAGGTAAGTTTTCCTTGTACACATTGGTGTGTATATTTTTCTTTGATATCAAGTTCAATTTAGGTCAAATGAACTTTCAACATCAAATAGTCATTTTCATTTGTAACTATGTTTAGCCATTTCTTTTAGGGAAAAAGTGGTTAGTTAATTATTTTTAAAATTTCAGGTGTTTGTTTACGCTTTTGGAATAAAATAAATTCTTTTAAAAAGTACTTGTAGAAGCATTTTTTTAATAAAATTGTACATGTCTCTTTAAATGGACAAGTCTTTATTTTTGGTCATTCAAATGAATTGGTTTTTAATCTTGCTCATAAGCAATCAAACTAACGCCTAATGAGGCATAAGTTTTTTAGAAATTGAAGGCATGAATGGTCATAACTTGTGAAATATTATGACGTGAGAATATAAATTTGTCTTGCCAAAAATGTTATATTTTATGAGAGGCAAAATTAAAGACTAACACAAAATAAGGGGAAAAGTTCAAATGACCTGCTGTTTTTTTCAAAAGCTAGAAAAAAAATATTTTTTCCCTAAAATTACTTTTTGGAAAATACTTTTAAGAAAATATAGTTAGAAATAACTTTAAAATTTAGTTCAAACACTTATTATTGTTGAAAAGTACTTTTAATTTGATAAGTCTAACACAAACTACTTCTCACAACAATAAAAAAATACTTTTAAAAACAGTTTTCAAAATTAGAAAATTTTAGAAATTTGGCAAACAAAACATAAAAACTTTGAAGTTAAAACATAAAATTTTGAGTTCTGAAGTCAGGATTTTTTAATTTCACAAGGTCATAATAGTTATAACTAAAATAACATTTGTGAGAGACTATTAAATCACCCGTTTATGTGACCTTATTCCATTCTAATATGCTTTTACAAAGAATGATTAGAGTTGTCAATATGGGCTGTCAAATCCTATTCGGGTTAGGCCATACAGTGTTTGGATTAGATGGGTCAAATCAGACTTGCCTATTTTTTTGTGGGCCAGAACGCAGTTAGTCCAACCCACCAGTACGTGGGTTGGGGTCCGTTTAGGGTCAGCCCATTTTTTTAAAAATTATATTTTTAATTATTTTAAAATTAAATTATAACTTAAAATCATCAACATAAATATCTTCATTTTCATCTACAGTTTAAATGCAATATCAATTAATTAAACATTAAAAAATTAACTAAATTTACAAAGAACGTATATAATATTTAAATGTACATAATATTATATCATTTTGAGAATAGTCATGCACCCGGTTTTGAGTAGCAATAAGTGTTTGGATATTTTTATGAATGATGCAACTTCTATACATGGTGAAAACACGTCCACCATTATTGAATGATGATTCTGATAATACAATAGTAATAGGAATACTAACGAGGGAAATATAACATTCTTGTAAAACAATTTCTCAAAATAGTTCAACACCACAACATATGTTTTGTGTAAACTCCTGGCCATGTGATACAGTATAGAAGGCAGTGGCACCTGTAGGTTCTCGACCATAATTTCTGATGGCATGTAGCAAATTCCTATAAATGATGAAGAACTTGGAATGACAAGCATTTCCATATTGGCTCGAATCAGAGCATTGTTCAAACGAACTAATAGAGATAGAGATTCAACAATTCTAAAACCAATCCTAGGAACAATCATTTGCTCAGTCAAATTAAATGGCATAGAAACATCAGCGAAAAGGCAAGGAAGCTTCACCCATGTTTTCTCCAGATAACAAAGTTCTATGGACCACTCATTGTGCATACAAATAATGAATGACAAAGGACTCCATGGTGTTGAGCAATTTGTCTCATATGTTAATGCTACTTTGTAACAACAGTTACACTGATGGACATGGAAAAGAGTATGACGTGTCCATGCAAGTTTGCTATCATCCGCGAGGTCGTGTTTCGCAGCTTCGTCTACATCTGCATTTGGAGTGCTCATTAGAAGAACATCTGCTATGTAATTTTCTTGGCCTTTTACTGGTAGGACATGAAAATCCTTCTCAATGAAAAATATTTTCGTAAACACTAGCTTAGTTGAAGAAAAGAGAAAGAAGGCAGAGTCATGTCGTTTGGCAGATCCAACGATATAGTAGAAATATACAATGCCAATGTTTCGAAGGAATAAAGATTTATGGCTAGATCGTTGGTCATCATTCATACAAGAAGGTTCCTGCTCTCTATCTTTCACATTTAAAGAACAACTAATCAAGCTTCGAGCAAGCACAAATTGAATTAAATATCGAAGAACTTTGCATAACACATATGGCCAAACGAGTGTTTTCTTGAAGTATTCCACATAAGCTTCTTGTTTAACATCAAAACTTGCATTTAAGACTAGTAGGTGTACTTTCCCTGCAATGTAAAGACCCTTGGATGCATTACAACTATAGCCAACAGAGAACCCAATGAACAAGGTTTGACCACCTGTAATTGTGAAATATAAACTCAAATGTTCTAATGGTACCAACATCAAGTCATGTGTTGTTGGATGCGAATAAAACAAAGAACGATTTGATCCTTCAACTGGTGAATCATTAGTGTCACCTTTATCTACTGGCAGTAAAATGTCGCTAATATCCATGCCATCAATATTATTTTCAATTGTTTTACCAACATATGAATTCACAAGCAAGTGATATCCGGGATCCCACACTTCAAATGGACACTAAAAATTGATTTGGTGGAAATAGATACAAAGTTAAGGTAAGTGTAGCATAACCAAGACCAAGAAAGTGATTAGTTTATACCTCTATTTATACGCTTGACATAACTGCAAGTGGAAGGAATAGAAGGCATCTCCTCCCAATGCTGAGTAAGCCTCATAGGGTAAGATTTTCCGAAGTACCCAACAAATAATTGATTCCAATGATCATCTAAAACTTTGTGAATATCAAACATTGCAAGGTCACAGCGAATAGTTACTATAGAATTAGTATATAATGAAGGCTTATCTGCATTTGCAATAACTTATTCTATAGGTTCGTCTTTGATGGTACCAATTTCCTCTTCATCATTCTTGTATCCATTCTTAGCATCATCATTACAACTATTTATCACAGCAAGTCGGGAGATAGAATTTACCAGAACATTAGGGGAAAGGGAAAGTTCAACAAGCTTGCTGGATGTACCAAGAGGATTTGAATCTTTGTACCTATCAGACAATTCATCAAACACCTTGCACACATTGGCATTGCTTTTGCATTCTGATTTCTCATCATGGACGTGCGGTAAAAGTGAGTTGGTTATGTCACTCCATTGTGGATAAACATATGTATGGCCTCGAAAGAGTACATTTGACTCACCGAAACTCGACAAAATGTCCTCATAGTTATTTTGGTACTCAGTCACGTAAGTTATCTGCCTGAGATTGATGAATCTCCCTGCCACAGATTCATATCCTTTCTATTTAAATCGAATTCTCACCTTATCAGTGAAATGCGGCCAGTTCCATAATTGATTATTCCTAAATAACCACTGGCACCATTGCAATGCTTCACCATCAAGGTAGTGTGATACCACGATAAGTTTTTGATCTTCCTCAATTTTATAAAAATTGAAATAATTCTCCTCTTGGACTATCCAAGCCTTCGTATTCTCGCCTCGAAACTGCCATAATTTGGCATCCATAATTGTGTTTAGGGGTTCAAAAGAGACCCTATCCTTTTTCCCTCAAAATCACCAGCAACATTGAACGAAATCCAGTGAGATCTTTAGAGATTGAATTCTTTATTTCATGGATTGAATCATCAACGAAAGCCTTGAGTACTTTTTGGTCTTCCATTAGAGAGACCTCTCAAAGAAAGCACCAATGAAAGAAACTCGACTTCTCAACACAAATACCCAAACATTATATAATAAGATAGCCAAATTACAATAACAACACTTGAATTACAAGGAGAAGTACCAAAATAACAAGTAACTAAAGATAGAGATAAGAATATGGATGAGAAGTTAAGACTCTAGAAAGAAGATGAGAGAAAGAGACAGTTTCTTCACAATACACATAATCCTCCATAACCGCATATGAAAACTATTTAAACTCTACTCAACCTAGATCCCAAGCAAATCTATTCTTGGGCCTCTTTGTTGTTTAGACCCGATCCCAAAAGCTTGGCCAGCCTCTGAGCTATCCGCGTTCACAACAACAAGTTTTGAGTTTGAATGCGTAAGTTGCTTAAAAGCAGTTTTTGGTTTCATTCGGGTTTCAGATGTCTGGATTTGAATTCCAAGGGTTCTGTTAGATTCAGGGGATGATTTTACACCTCGGAGTGGGCTTGGTTGAATTTTGAGATGTCCCGATCTTGTTTTGGCGTCTTTAGGTGTTGGTTAGTTTATTGTGGTTTCCACGGATGTCGGGTTGAAAAGACCTCAGATTCATGTTTTGATGGTTTCATTGAGTTCGGAACACTGAATATAGTTGATTTTCATATATGGTTTGTGTGTATAGGGTTCCGTACGAATTGTGAGGGTCCTTTCGATGTTCAAAGTGTTTGCGGGTTTTGTAATTTCTGGGGTGATTCACGATCATGAGGATTGTGGAAGTGAGACCCTAGTCGCGATAGTGAAGGCCCTCTGTTAGGCAGGGTTCATTTAACCAATCATTGGTCGCAATCGCGACGTTCGCGAAAGTGAACCCTGGTTCGCAAAAGCAAAGACCCCAATTTTTGCCTGGTTCACTTTGGGGAACCCAAGGTCACTTTTGCAACATTAGAAGGGGATTTTGACATGAAAATTTTGAGGTTTTAGCCTTATTTTCCATTTTTGACCTTGGAAAACCCTTGGAGGCGTTTTTTGAAGAGATTATTTGTGCTAAGTCATTTGGGTAAGATTTTGTGACCCTAAAACTTCATTTTCCTTTTGTTATTTATGGATTCTAACATCCTAATTTGGAATTTGATTTGAACAATGGCAAGGTTTTGAAAAAACTGGAGTTTTAATCTAAAAGGGTGATTATGAACTAATTTTAAATCCTTTTTCAAAATGGTTTTCACCATTGAGTTCCTAAAGCCTTAAACATCATTTTCAAGTATTGATTTTCAGATTCAAACCTTCTTTTTGCAATTGAGTTTTGAGAAGATTGACCCATTTCTCTAAATAACTGATGTGGGTGTTGTTTTCGAAGACTAATTGTGAATACTTGATTGTTATAGATTGTGTGTCTTTGGAAGTAAGTAAGAAAGGGAAAACTCAAGCTATAGATTGATTGGTTGGTTGATTTAAGGTAATTGATCTCTTAAGCTTTGTAATTTGGTTGAATCATTTACTTCTCTTCATTGTCTATGTGTTGGGGAGTAATCGGGAATGAGCTGAAGGGTTATGTGCTCCACATCATTAATGCTAACCAACAAAAAAGGGGGGAAAGTGAATAGGCTTCTTGATGATAATGATAAACTGTGAATTGCCTTGCTGTGGCTCCTACTTGATTGATTGGTGAATTGGTTAAATACATGAAAGTGGACTTGAATTGTATGAATTGCTGTCTCTTTGTGTGATGTGATATTGTTTGTGTGCATTGATTGTTGAACACCGTGATGAGACACTCGATATAAATGCCTGAGGGAATGATTCCGGGAAGTGATATTTTGTGATAAAAGCCGAAGGGAAATAGTTTTGGCTAGTGATATAAATGCCAAAGGAAAACGATTCTGGCAAGTGAAATTTTTTGAGAAAAGCCGAAGACAAATGGTTTCGGCTAGTCATATAAATGGCGAAGGGAAATGGTTCTTGCAAGTGATATTTTGTGATGAATCCGAAGGGAAATGGTTCCGACTAGTAATATAAATTCCGAAAGGAAATGGTTCCAGCACGTGATATTTTGTTATAAAGCCAAAGGAAAATGGTTCCGGCTAGTGATATAAATGTTAAAGCGAAATGGTTCCAACAAGTGATTGAATGTAAAAGCCAAAGGGAAATGGTTCCGGCTATTGACATTATGCCGAAGGGAAATGGTTCCTGCAAATGTCTTTGTGATCAATCTACCTGATCCATATATATGACTTATTTGATCCATGTGATTGAAGTAATTAATGTGTTTGATTGGTTTATTTGGTATGTGAGTTGAAGATGTTGATATTTGTGATTTAAATGCTTATTACTTGGGAATAAGTAAATTGATACCTGTCGATTGTTGAGATGTGACTATTGTTGACACCCAATTTTGGCATTTCTTTTCTTTAATTCATTATTTTTGAGCTTCTAAATTAATAGCGTATTAAAATGATCTTTTAAATTAAATGTTTTAGTTTTTAAATCTCTTTTTTTAAATATATTTATCGTCACTTTATTCAAAAGTTCGGTACTTATTTATTTAATTATAAATCCATATTTTTGCATCTATATTTTATATTAATGTAAAGTCATAATTTTAATATTTTCGTTTTAGAAATGTTTAATTGTCATAATTTAATATAAGTAATATTGTTTATTAAGTAAGAAGATCAAGATAATTTAAAAGAAGAAGGGAAAGGCCCAAAATAGACCAAATTTCATCCCCTTTCTAATGAGAAAAATATGATCGAAATGAGAAAATCCGGCCATAATGTCAAATTTATCCAAAATCTAGCCCATTTAATGGCCCATTTTTGCTACATTTCAGCAGCCCAAAGTCCCTCCTCCCAAATAAACCTAATACACACTTACAAGCTTGCACCGCTTCTCTCTTTTCTTTTTCAGCAAAATCTTCAAACCTAAACATCATTGACATATGCTCATTCTCCATTTTTCGTACAAATTTTGGACGTTTCAGTGGTGTCCCCTTCCCTCTTTCCTATTTCATGCTTCCAAGAGTCTCATATCAAAAGCACAATCAGAGTTTTCCCTCTTCAAGTATAACCTGAAGCAAATCACTTTTCCTCTGTTTGAATCATGTGAAGACTGATTTCGTCTCATTCAAAAACGTTCAAGTTCGAGTAGATAGTCAGAAAAAAAGTTCAAAAATTTGAAATATTCAAAATCCCGCCCATAGGTCTCCTAATCTTAGTATTTTGTCAATAAATACAAGCCTTAGGCATTCATTTTAGGTCCAGTTCTGGACGGTTTTCAGCCATCAAACACACAACCAAAAACGCCCCAAAACACCTCTTTTACTCTCGGAAATATCAAGTTTTTCATTGTTTTCGCTGGCCTTGGATTCTTGTGCGTGGTCGAGTCCGAGGAAAAGAGATCTTTGTTCACTGCCCAACAACAGGTGATTTTCACTTTTCTTTCCTATGTTTTGCTAGCTTTGCTGTAATGAAGGTACATATATGGTAAAACATGAATTTGAGTTCTGTGTTTGAGATATGAACCCCTTTTCCTCTTTCCTAATTTTGACGTTGCAAATTTAAAGAATTATCTCATGTTAAGATTTACATACTTGTACAAAATCAACTTATTTATTTTTCTTTTTCGTTGCAGTTTAATATGCATTTGGTATTTTATGTAATAAATTTATTTTTGGTTTATCTATACAGATAGTGTGTTTTTAATATATACTACTCAGTTAAAAATGTTACCTAGATTATGTCTTTTTTTAAAGTGCAATCGAACCAATTATTTTAGGCACATATCTTTCCATTTTTCTTTCGATTCATTGGGTTGAGGCAGACTTTTCTTGGTAGGAATAGACAAGTGTCATCATGTCTATTTTTGGGTCGCGACAAATGGTATCAACCCAGGTTCTTGGTATCATGTGTGTACAAGTTAAGTCTGAGTAGAGTCTCGAGGATCAGTACAGTGACATTTGTACTTATCTTCGGAAGGCTTTGAAGACTGTTATCAAACCTCCTTTGTTCATTCTTTCTTATTGTTCATGGTAGCCTTCACTAGAGTTGAGTTACCGCATATTGTTTTGGAAGATACCAAGGAATAGAGCTTTTGTTTCCAGTAGTAGGGGAGGCAGCCCCCAAGGTTGTTGCAAAAACACCAGCAAGGGCCTCAACTAGAGGTCGTGCTCATGGAGTAGCACTGTCTAAAGTCGTGCTCGTGGAGCGGCACTAGTTAGAGGCAAATCTAGGCTTCACCTAAGCCACATGTTGAGGTTGTTAAGGACCAGGTTCATCCTGGGCTTGGAGCTCCCTTGTTTCAGGACACTTTGTTGAGGATGCTCGGTGTGCTAGAGAACTTCTCTTAGGGTGATGCAATAGGTACACCACATGGTTCTCAGGCTGGATTATAAGCGTACACTCTAGGTCAGCAGCAGACTCTGGATATTCAGGATCAGGTGGGTTAGACACCGATAGTTCCGGCACCGGTTGTGGGTGTTCAGATTGATCCTGAGGTTATTCTGAAGAGAACAAAGCAATAGTGTGATGAGAGTTTTTAGAAGATTAAATCACCCCCGTTTTAGGGTGGTAAGGGCAAGGATGCTCATGAGTTCTTGACTTTTTGCCATGAGATGTTTGAGAGAGTTGGTATAGTATATGCTCGTGGTGTTCGTTTTGTTTCACTAAAGTTGTATAGATATGCCAAAGATTGGTGGAGGACTTTTGGGAGGTCTAGACGAGTAGGATCTCCTCCTATTGAGTGGATGTGTTCTCTAGTGCTTTCCAGGCGCTTCATTCCTTGGAGAGTGAGTGAGGAGAGTCGACTGAGGTTTGAGGACTTGAGACAGGGCAGTTCTGATAAAGTAGAGAGAGTTCACAGGTTTGTGAGGGGGTTGACTTTCTCTACTCGGTTGTATGTGTTCCGAACAGCCTGAGAGGGGGATTCCTTCTAGTGCATTGTGAGCACTGCCAAGGAGGCAGAGCTTATGCTTTTAGAGGAGTTTGGAGAGCCCAAGAGGGCCCGTTCTTCTGGTGAATTTTCAGGTGCCTCATTTTATGTTAGGAAAATAAATTAAGTCAAATGATTATCATTGTTATTTAACCATAACCTTATCAACGTTGGGGTGGATCATTTCTGGTTGTTAATGGACCAAGAATACAATAATTAAAGGCTAGAAAATTACAAGATGACAACAACAACCAATGAAAAGGAAATAATTGAAGAACATCACAGCATATAAGCAATTACTGATACATTAGCAAGAAAAAACGGATACATCTTTAGAATATTTTTATAGACATCTGCAAAATTTTAAATTTATCGAATTTGATGGCCGTGATTAGACTCTTAAGAAATGTTACTGTGATTAACATTTTAGCTATAAAACGTATCTCATGGTAACAAATTATATAAAACGTTACTACAGTAACATATTATGCTTAAAACGTTACTATCAGTTACATTTCTTTATTCAACGCCATCAGCGACTATAATTTACACAATTGATTTTTTTGAATAAAATATAGCCTAAAACGTTACTGAGAAATACATTTATATTAGTTTTGTAAAATTTCCAAAAAACATATTACTTTGGTGAATCAATTTAAATAATGACGTACTTTGGTCAAAAATTCTGAACTCAACTGGTACAACAAAAAAATATGAAAAGACATAGATAACCTTGTTTTAGATTTTACAATGTTTTCCACCAAATACTAATAAATGCAACAACTTTTCCTATTTCCCAAACTTATTGTACACCTAAAATTAATTTATCAACAACCAATTTAAGGGATGTAAAAAGTTTCTACATATTTGTGGGTATTTTATCTGTGTAGCAATTAATACAATTTATATTTTTATTAAAGATGTTTGTGCCTTTACTATAACGAATTTTAGTGCACGTATGTTGTGCGTTTGTATCACGTAAATCAATAATATATATATATATATAGAGAGAGAGTCTAAATTTATTTAAATATAATAATTAATAAAATTACGTAATTGGACGTTATATTAATAAAAAAAATATAAGTAATGATTTGCAAGTCATCAGATCGGCATAACATAAGAGTGAAAGACTTCATTATTAATGTGTGATTGTCTTGGGTAGTTGTTAACTAGGATTTCCACATATTAATTATATGATTTTTATAATGTGTCGATGTTTACCATATCTAACTTGTTTTGAGCTTTGACTGTTGTACTTGAAATATTTATGTAGTTTAAATTTATTTTAAAACAATAATTAATAAAGTTACTTAATTAGAGGTCCTAGGAGAGAATCTACATACAACTGTGAGGTCGATGTGTATTCTATTTATAGATAACCTTTATATTGATTTTGCTTACAAAAAATTCTACATTGCGGTTCAAAAAGTCGTGACACCTAAAATTTGTGAATTCTAATTCATCTTTGAGAGGTCATATTAATGAAACATCATTAGTATTTGCAAGTTATTATATCCAGGTAACATATGAGACACATTACTGCAATACACTCTCTTAGGTTGTTGTTAACAAGGGATATCACCTCATTATTTAAATATGCAATTTAATTTTTTAAAACATAATAATTAATAAATATGCAAACTATAACATTAATGTATAACTATCTTGTGTTGTTGTTAAATAGGATCCACACTTATGAACCATATGATTTTTAGTTTTTCTATAATGTGTTGATGACTACCAATTCTAAAGTATTTTGAGTTTTGATTGTCGTTATTAAAATATTTTTGAATTATATTTAAAAATATATTTTTATATATAGTTTAAATATTTTAAACATAATAAACACTACAATTCCTAACTAGAGCTCATATTAAAAACAAATATAAGTGATGATTCACAAATCATCAAATTGCCATAATATATGCAACACCTTCGACTTCGAGAAATGGCTATAAAGGGCAAACGAGCAAGTCAGCGAACCCAAAATGGACCATGGACTCTTCCCGAGACCTTAGATGGCCCCATTTAGGGGACCACGACCTGTTTTGTGCGTCGTGAAGGATTGCCCAAGGCAGCCAAGGTGAAGGTCACCTAGACAAGCCAGTACACAGCTCGTGGTGACTTGTTCGGTCCATTTAGTGGTCCGTACAAGTCACCCATCAGATTTTGAGTTTTGGATCAACTTCAAATGATCATATCTCGCAGATAAAAATGAAGTTTGTGTCCCTGACCTATCAAATTAAAGATCTTTGATTCCTCTTTCCAACGCCACCAAGTTTGCCTCATTTCAAGTTCAGAGTAAAGAGTTATGCCTGTTTTTGTTAATCCCTATCGGGCAGGTGAAACTTGACAACCCACTGTATAGGCGGTGAAGCATTTAACATCCCGTAAAGCATTAAACGACCTGGGAAACTACCGATTTTAGGCACCTTTTTAGTTTTATAAGTTTGGGTTGTTTTGATCTCTCCGCTATTCTTTTGGTACTTAAACTACATCGTTTTAACCCCTATTCTAAGCCTAAATTACGTCGTTTCACACAAAATTAAGGGCTTTGAAAGTGTTAATCAATTCTATTACGTTCATTAACACTTCAAGACATTAGAGAAAGGTTGCAAGAGAAGAAAAGCTAGGGTTCAAGCGTTCTTCAAGTTTCTTCGATTTCGCCAAAGTACTTCGTTTTTCAAGGTATGTAAGGCTATCATAGTGTTGGACTAGTTCGTTCTCACGCCCTACCTCTTTTTTCAATTTAGTAAAAAGTAATCTATGGTTCTATCCTTAGATTTTAGTATTCTTGAGATGAGTTGATATTGAGTTCTGAATTCTTGAGTTGTTGATTATTGAATTCCTATTTCTAATCATTGAATTTTCATACATTGTGTATTGTGATTATTGAGTTGATCGTTCATGACTATATTTTAGCATGAACCCTATTCTTGAGTATTCAGTGAATTCTTATTGAGAATTGTCATGACCCAGACCGCCATGATTGGCACCCACACTAACCCTCCTGTGGGAAAACCACTACCACAACCCGACTACGAAACTTAAAGAAACTAAACCATTTAAAGATTCAGAAGCAGCTTTAAATGACGAATTAATAATGAATTCCTATAAAGTAGAAAGTTTAACAAACAACCAAGCATGACCCTCACGAAAATTCAATCCCTAGACCTGAAAGACATTGTACCAAAACTCTACTACCAACAAGTCTAGGGGGTTCAACCCCAAAAACTAAACATAAGTAAGAGTCCTAATATATAGTCTGAGTGCGAAAAGAATGGACTAAACAAATGATGGATCCATGGCAACCTGAAGAACTGGTTCACCCATGAATTCAGTCTCGGTTAATTATCTCCTAACCGAGGTCTGTCAGTAGTCACTTGAAGATGCCCTGTACTCAACAAAGAAAGATCAAGTACAATATCAGTACATGAAACCATGTTGTACCGGTAGGATCACGCGAGTACTCGAGTAAGCAAAATATAAGCAAGTAATTACGACACAGTAAACACATATCTACATAACGCATAATCCAATTAACATTTTAGGAGTAATATACAATTCCCCAATATCAATAACATGTAGATATCAATGTAAAAATCACAAATGGTCCTCTCATGGAACCTACACCCAAACTGTTAGTGTGTCGGAACGTGACACCTGATCCAATATATATGTATCGAAACTTGACACTCGGTCCAATATATGTGTCAAAACATGACATCCGGTCCAATATATGTGTCGGAACATGACACTCAATCTAGTCAACACAACTACAATCACAATCAGACCTATTATGAATAGTGCACATAGTCACACAGTCAAGTAACAAGTTCATGACATGTAGTTGTTCATACTTAATCATTTCCTTAGATTCTATTCATGTTTCCCTATTCACATACATGCATGCATACAATGGAGAAATTAATAGGCGTATATAACACAGCAGGAAGTCGAATAATCACCTACCTCGAAACCAAGCCTGAATACTGCTAAGACTCTTGAGCCTTCCCTTCGGAGTCTTGCAACTTGTTCTTGGTCTAAAACAATTAATCAATGCAATGATCAATAAAAAAGGCCTAATTTACCCAAATTATAACAAAATATCAACCCAAGGCCAAACCTATGATCATAATGCTCAACTAGTGCTTTTCCCACCATCAACGTCAGGCCAAAACCCTCCCCCAATGATAATTAACAAGGGTTTTAAGTTCTAAGAATTGAAATACGGATTAGGGGAGTAATTAACTTACTTTTAGCGCGAGAATTCGTGGAAATTTGATGAGAAATTGCCCTAGGTCGTCCCTTAGCTCTTAAGAATGAGGTTTTTGCAGAAAATAACGTTTTTGGGGTTTTTCCCCAGTTTAAGTCGCGACTGGCTAGCCACAGCTGGCCCTATCCTTCCACAGCAACCCCGCCATGGTGGAATTAACCCCGCCCCGGTGGCTTGTACGGAGACAAAAACTCAAAATTTGAGTTCCAAGCGCCCATTTAGTAACACTCCTTCAAAACTTGACGTTCTAAAACTACCCCTTCACGCCAAGATCAGTTTCGAGAGTTCTACTCACCCGAATTTGGTTCTGTAAAGCCGTACAGGCTCCTTAACATCTTGTTTATCCACTCACGTGATAAAACTCATAATTAAATCCCCCATCCATTACCGGATTTCCCTAGACCTCACCTGACTCATATTTCATCCAAGTCTGGCCTAGGCGAGAAATTTTGAAGTTACTACTCAGAAGTTTTCTGGCCCAAATTCTTTCCCCATTGTCTTTTCCATATCAAAGGGAACATGTCGTTACAAGAATCTTTTAAACAAAATATTATTGTCTAAACTAAGTCTTGAGGAGGTAAAGAGTAGTTTGACAAAGAGTATAAGGGAACTAAGTATTTCCCAAATGTTTCGTTTTTACATGAAGAAGAAAAGTAGACCTTTTTTGAGAAAAGTTAAAATTGTTTTCAGAAAGATTAAGTACAAAGCAGTAACCTCTTAAAGATGCCCTTTTCGAGTAATTATCTCAACCTAGAATGTATTTTTACATTATTCAAAGAGAAATCTTGTTTTGAAATGAACAATGAGTTTCAGCGACAGTCCAAAGCAGTTACCTCTTTTAAGAGGTAGCTTGAGCAATTATCTCAAACTAGAAAAAGAATAATATTTTTCTACATTGAGAAATAGTAAATGTTATTGGGAGTAGTATTGAGTAGCAATATGGGGGAGAGTCAAGACAACTCATAGCCCCCATAAACCATGTCTTTCCCACATGGATACAAGATCATAACTTTTAGATGAATCCTTTATGCCTTTGGGCAGATCTTAGTGGATCCACTTAGTTGAGGTGTCCTATATCCCAGCATGATATAGCAAAGTTTTGGTAGCGCGAAAAAGATGTTAGTATCATCACTTATCTCATAGTGATAGTTGTTGGTTAGAGAATCTCCCAATATAGTTAAGGGGTAAGAATTTTGCAGAGCTAAGGGGTAGGTTTTTTATCGTAAAGGCTTTTGAACATTGAGACCGGCATGTCTCTTTGATAATTGGCTGGACTCAAATGAGATAGAGGAAACTTATTCCCCTTTCCTCCTCAATTGCCCTGAGGATTCAGTTTGGGAAGTCATTTGGATGATATTTCTGGTCTTGAGACCATCTTCAATATCTCTACCAATTTTGACAATCTCAGTGAACTTTGTGACTAAAATGAGCAACATCCTATTGTAGTACTCAGACTCTTGAATGCGCATGAAGACTTCAATAATATCTCCCTTGTTCATGGGAGGCTTTAACCCTTGCACCATCTTTTTTCCAATTGTATGTGTATTCTCGATAGCTTTCACAATACTTCTATTTGATTCTCTCCAAAGAGTATCAATGAGGAATGAATTCTACTTTGTAACCAAACCTTTCGATGAAGTCTTTAGCCAAAGTGTTCCAACTTGGCCATTGTTTCATTCTTGAGAAATAAACTATTCAAAAGCTTCTCCTTTCGGACTTCGATTAAAGAACCGCATTAACATAGCGTCATCTTTTCCAACTCCTACAAATTGGTTGCAATAAGCCCTCACATGTGCAAAAGGATTTTTAAATCCACCAAAAATGTCAAATTTTGGTATTTTAAAACCTTCTGGAAGGTCCAAATGTGGTTGAATGCACAAATCTTCATAATTTAACTACACAATATCTAGGGTATATTGAAAATCCTTCAATGCATTCATAACTTCCTCTCTGATGCTTTGCTTAGTCTTTCGTTCTATGACCCTCCACTCCTTCTCCTTCTTCTCATAATGATCGAGTTTAAAATGTGTAGTAAAGAAATAATATGATTATGGCGATATTGGAATATGAAAACCAGCTTTTAGAGCTATGGGTTTAATGGTAGGTGGGTTTTGAACAATATGAGTAGGGATTTGATGGGGAGGAAAATTATTGAGATTGTAGGTATTTTTCTTTTGAGAAGTAGGTAACTTTTGGTGTGAGGAGCTAGCATGATGTGGGTTAAGGGTGGTTAGGTCGATGATGGAAGGTTTTGTAATTGTAGCAGCGGATGAATTGGTTGGAAGATGTTCGAATGTTGAATTTGAAGTAGGAAAATGGAGTGGAGGTATTTCATTGTTTGGAGTAGGAGTGTTGTCAATGATAGTCAAATTTGTCAAATCTCGGGTCTTATCCCTTTCAGCCCTCATTACAACAATTTGTTGAATTATTGTGCAATCAATTTGTTCTGCTCAGCAATGACAGGGTCATTCACTGTAATTTTGATCGAATCAACATTTCCTTTATGTTCAACCACTTTTCCTTTGCCTTTCTACAAACTTTGGTCAAAGAAGGAATCTTTGAGATCTTTAGACCTAGTGAAGTATGGATGTTCAACCATTTTCTTAACACAAATCAGTTTTGAGTACCTGGCAAAGAAAAAGAACTCCAAAGACAATTGTGTTAATATGTGTGTAAATGATAAATAATAAAAAATATCACACACACGACCACAAACACATAGGAGTGGCTTCACTTGAAGATAAACTAGCCCCTGAATATAGAAAAATGACTAAATACATAAGAATTTGTCTATTAGATTTGGTGATTACTGACAGAAAGGTTGACTTGCGTAAAGTCAAGGTCATCTTGTATCTTTCATCATCATAGTTTTGATATCAATTGGTATGAAACTCTAGTCTCCTTTCAAAAGTTGGAAAAGAAAGAATTTCTTTAAAATGGGGATCGAGCCTTGAAAGGATGCCTACGTATCTCATAGAGGAAAATTCAGGTCCTACGTAGTTCGACTAACTTGAATTTGTCTTTGATGTGAGATGAAGAAACAATTTTATTCTAAGATGAGAGATTAATATTTAGAATTTGAAAGTACAGCTCGGATTTTGTTAGGAAACTAAAGACTCAAGGTGTGTTTGAACGTACTTTTGATAGTGACTTGATATTTGTGCTTAGGGGTTCTAGAAAATTTCCAAAAAAGTAGGCTAGCACCTCTTCAAATAAAGCAACATATTCATATAAGCAGTTATAACACATAAATAGTTATCACTCGTTTTAAACACATATGTGACCTTTTTGTTCCTAGGGGCCTAATGATTTGAAGGATATATAATGTCATTTGAAACATTTCATTGCCCCAAAACCTGATGAGTCCACAAATTGAACTCATTTAGGGCTATATTTTAATAGAAATTGTGTCCTCAAATGCTTATTTATCTCAATATCTGATGAAAACCCTTAAGTTTAAGGTATTTCAAGTTTGAAGGAAAGAATGGACACTACGTCGCAAAAAGGAACGAAGAGGCTGAAAAGAACGAAGAAATAAAGGCCTGAGGATCACCAAGTCCACTTGGCGAGTCGCCGAAGGGTCTTACTTCGCCTTTTGTTCTAGTGTGCTGAGCCCTGAAGGAAAGGATCAAGTCGGCGAAAAAAGGGAGCAGTTGGTGCGTCGCCGAAAAGTTCCGCGAAGCAGTACCATGTCACCCAATCACCCAAGAGCATGACGATGCTGAAGGCTGGTGCAAGACGGTGATGAACTACACCAAAGGGCAAATCGCTGAGTTGATCGGTGATTCCGACTAACGACATCGAATGATCCGCTGCAGCACAGATCTGTGAAAACTATAAATATTGTTAGAGTTGTAGTTTCAAGAGTCGAACAATTATTATAATTTTCATATAGAATAGTAATTTTTGATATTTTTGCTCTATGTTTGAGAGGGTTTTTGAAGACTTGAAGAACCAAAAGGTTTCATCTTCAAGATTTGGATTTGGGTCTCTTAGATTTTTCAATTTTGGTATGTATCAAGACTTAAATATTCATACCTAGTTGAATGCGAGCTCAATTTGGTGTAAATTTCTATCTCTTTTACATGTGTGGCTAAAAACCCCAATTCGTGGGGTGTGATTTAGTGAATATGGGTTAAGATAATTGTTGGCTCTTTCTTGTTGATAGTTTAATCGTAGTTTAATTGTTATTTCGTTTAGTAGTTGTGGATAAATTTAAAGAATTTGTAGTTGCAAATACAAGTTTATTTATGTGTTTTCGGCTTGCTCGAGAGAGAGGTCGTAAAACTAAAACTACTAAATTGATGGCCGGTGGGAGTGAGACGACATGAGGTTCAACTCGAGAGAGTGAATCCTAGTCTCATTGCAACACACTCAGCTCGAGAGAGTGAGTAGGTTAAGGCGTAGGCTGGTCTTCATGCGGCAAGTGGGTGTCCGAGAGTAACGTATTTGAAACGGGGTAAGTTGCTCGAGAGAGAGCTTATCCACCTTAAAGTTTAGCCTAGTCAAAATTATTCTATGAATCTTCTATCAAAAGCATGTACCCAATAATCTAGCTTAACCCGTATTCCCGTCACATCCCAAGGATCCCCTCTCATTACTTAGAGATCCTTATTTATTTTTGTTGTTTTTACTTACTAGTGACAAAACCTCATTGTTAATTGACACACTTGTGTCCCCCTTTAATTTACAATGTTTTTAATCGTTAATGTCTTTAGCTACAAATAGTTAGAACTAAATTTGATCTTTCTATTAATGCTCAGAACCACTCTCTTGGGATCGATCACAACCTTTGGTTGGGTTACTAAACTATTGTACGATCGTAGACACTTGCATCGGAAGTTGTGTCTTGATTACACAAATATCAAAATGGCGCCACTGGCGGGGAGTGTTGTTATTTGGGAATTCTTAGTTAAGTAGAATTTCTATTTTTAATAGTTGTAGTTTTACTAACCTAATTTTTAGTTTTGTTTTGATTTTTAGAGTTTTGAAGCAGGGGAGTTGAACATATCGAGTAGTACTTGCAAGCTAATGGAGTTGCCGTTATTAGAAGGGATGACGTTCCGAGATATGATCCTATCTTTTAGGCAATCGGAAGGCGAACAACTTAATGAGGTATGGCTGAGGTTCAAAGGACTTCGGGGTCAATGCCTTACTCACGGAATCCCCGAAAGAGTCATTTTGGAATATTTCTACCGAAGTCTTAGTCTAGGAAACAGAATAATGGCTGATCAAACTACCTCGGATAGTCTAGTACGACAACCCTATGTGGAAGCAACCAAATTGCTAGATAACTTAACAGAGCCAGATCAGGAAATGAAAATGAGAGATTTCAACTTAGTGAACTTGCTAACTCAATTAGATGAGCTCACAAAGAAAATTGAGGAACTTGAAGTCCAGTGCAACAAGAAAGAGCGCTACGTTCCTCCTCATGAACGAAAGAGAATTAGGAACAAGGAGGATGGACAGAACAAATAAATGCTCACACTTCTACTCCTGAAATCCAATGAGCAACATAGGGTACTGGAGGAGTTCAAGGAGAATGTATTGTTGTTGAACCAGATGACGACCTCCTATGCTATGTTCATTCAACTAATAGGTTCTCAAATGGATCAAGTGCTGACTGAAATCTATCTGGATTTTAAAGAAGGATTGCCTGATGAAGTTGAGGCAAATCTCACTAGTGAGGAATAGTTGTTGACTTGTGTCGTGCCGCGACGTTAACTAAGGCATTGTTTGGGAGGCAACCCTAAACCTCTTTAATTGCTCTATTTTATTTCTTGGTAAAATAGTGATGTGTTGTTTGTATAGGTTAAAGTATGAGAAGTGTTCGAAAAAGTAAAGGATGGCAAGCAACAGATCCAGTCGGCAAGTCACCGAAGGGGTCGGTGAATCCGACCTTATCTACCATTTGACTCAAGGCATCATCAACATTGGAGTCTGTAAAACTCAGCGAGCTTTGGAAATGATTGGTGAATCGGATCACGATGGAAACCGTCGTTTGGGCCCCCCTCCCCCCCCATAAACCAGAGGTCCTGTAAATTTCGGCAAAGAAACTAAATAGTCGGCGTTCCGCTGAGTGAGTAGGTGAGCTTGAATAATGTGGCCGACTGGGTGAAAACTGGACAGTTTTTGCAAGCCAAAAGTTTAAACGTTTCAACTTCATTCACTTTCCGTCACTTTTTATCTGTCCAAACTCACACCTGCACTCTAGTGTCTATATTTGTTGCACTTTTAGAGCATTTTAGTTGTTGAATTGTGCTCGTACTTGGATTACATTGCCGCTTAGCATTACAATCATCTCCTTAGCAACACAAAAGGTTAGTTCTCTATGCCCCAAGTTTAATTTATCATAAACTATACTCATTTTCAATAGCATGATTTGGTTGAAGTGTTCTACTCCTCCCTGAGAGGATTATATTGTTTACATGCATGATTTAATTTGATATCTTTGCTCGGGTAGTTGTGACTGCTGAATTCCCGTAATTACATGCCTTAAACTGGATTAAAATTTGAGGGGTTGTGTTTGGGTGTTATGAGTCCTACCTTAATCGTGCTGATGCATGCTTTGATTTTATTTTCGGGAGTTGCAGGGTTGAATTCGAGAAGTTGGGTTGAAAATAGGCACGTTGGGCCGTTTTGTGAGCTAAGTTGAGCTCGCCAAACCACTCGGCGGTTCACCTAATGTCCCCATCTCACTTTTGATTTAATGCTATATTTGATAACTAATTTTGTAACTTTCGGTGAGAAGCTTAATGTTGCAGAAAGCATTTGGTGACTCGCTAAAAGTCTTCTCTTTCGCCCTTTATCTGCACCCTTGAACCTTTATGCACGGAAACTTTCGGCAGACTTGTCCTGGTTCACCAAAAACTATCAACGAGCCACTGAAATCAATCGGCGAGCCACCGAAGAAGTTCCCCTTCCGCCTTCTTGCTACAGTTTTAGAGCTAATTCCTTTGGCGAGCCTGATCTAGCTTGCCTAAGAAATTCGGTGATTCCCCATCTGGTTTGGCGAGTTTGTCTGCATAAGTTCCGCTTTGCATTTGTTTAAGTTTTTCAAATTTCTCTTCAAGACTTTGCAGACATGACTAAATCAAAAGTTGTGGGAAGAATAAAACCAGCCCAAGAGAAGTCAAAAGGGAGTGCGATAAATGATGAGACAACTACGTCGAAAGGCAAAGCTACGAAACTGACCACAACTATTGGGAAAGGCAAGGGCAAAAGGCCCACTTCTACCAGTAAGACCATTACCCTGGACCTTAATTTTCCATCAAGGGCCAGGGGATTTTTGTACAGTGGTGCATATCTTTCTGGCAGTCACACACTCAACAGACCATGGTGAATCCGGTCCCGCTATTCCCTCTGAGGCGACCTCGGGAACTGATGACCAGGCAGATGGAGTGACTGCTTAGACAGGACTTTTCCTTTCCTCTCTCTCTATCTTATATGCATTTACTTTTGGATACATTTATTTGCATTTGAGGACAAATGTTTTTGTTTGTGGTGGGGTGAGGCCCACACCTTTTGTGTGCTACTTTTATTGGTGTTTTGTGTTTATATTTGGGTTGTTCTATTTAAAATTGTGTTAATACTGCTTTTATGTGGATGTTAGAGCTTATGGCTCCTTTTATTTTAAATTGCAAAATGATTTTTGACCTTTCTAAAAAAGTGCCACCTCTCATGTGTTGAATGTGGTTGTTCCTTGGCAAATTTGAGTCTCGGTTTCGATCAATACCGACGACTTGAATAGTGCCTACAATTGAACGAACATGAAATTACGGCTACGATGAGGCCAAATGAAGTTGCATAGACAATATGTGAACTCTTTGCATCTCGTTGTGATTAGCCATTTATCAAATCGATTCTCTTGTGATGACCATTGCACACTAGCAAAAGTGTGGAGTCTTGTTTGACTTAAGTGTCGATGCCTTATGTGATAAGCTTACATGGAACCATGCATGACAACACCTAGAATTTGCCCTGTTGGTCCGGTTAACTAAGTAAGACTTTCTCTTGATATGATCTTCGGCAACTTCGAAGAGTGTGAACCAATTTGACATATACCTCTTTTGTAACCTACCTTGTGAGCGTGTAGTTCTCTCTTGAACACCCTTTGAGCCTTACCCTTCTTTGGAAGAAACTTGATGAAAACTAGACCTTTCTTAATCCATTACTTATAATCCTCTTGAATTGTGGTTAATTGAATAGCCAACTTAGGCCAAAAGCATAAGTTTTTGGCCTAAGTTGGGGGTGTGGTGAAAAAGAAAAAGGGAAAGTCAAGAAGTGCAAGGAAAGTCTCCTTTAACCCATGGTGTTGAGAAAAATGGAACCCTTCCATATAAAAAAAAGAGAAAGAGAAAAAGAAAAAAAAAGGAGAAAGTTGTGGAATAAAGTACCAAAGAAATAGGGTTCCGAACAATCCATGGGAAGCGAATAATAGGATGACCTATGATGCACTAATGAAAATGATGAAAGGAAAAGAAAGGAAGTGTTGAGAGTACCACATTTCATGAGGATAAAAGTCACTGAGCCTAAATGACCATACATTTACACTCTGCCCCATTACAAGCGTGTTAAGACCTTTGTGATCTTGAGAAAGTCGAAACAAATGTTAATTGGAAAATACGGGCAAACCTATGGGTGAAAGCATGTATTGTGTTCATATTTGTGAGTGTGAGCATTCTATCCGATTCCTGAACTTTAAAATGATTATACCTTTGCGTGTGAAAATGGGATCATCATTTGTGGGAGGGCATTCAAAGGCTTTTGTTGAGCTTGAACTTGCATTTGAAGCAAGTATTGCGAGCTAGAGAATCTTTGGTAATGGTGTGTCACAACTTGAATCTTTGAGTACACAATTGATCCTTGTATAAGTAAATTGAGTCTTGTTATGTACTTTCATAATTGAGTCTTGTGTAGCACTGTTTGAGATATCTTTGTTAAACTGCTGAACTTGAGATTTACTTGAGGACAAACAAAAGTTTAAGTTAGGGGTGTTGATAAGTCCACAAATTGGACTCATTTAGGGCAATATTTTAATAGAAATTATGTCCTCAAATGCTTATTTTATCTCAATATCTTATGAAAATCCTTAAGTTTCAGGTATTTGAAGTTTGAAGGAAACCATGGACACTACGTCACAAAAAGGAACGAAAAGGCTGAAAAGAACGAAGAAATGAAGGCCTAAGGATCGCCTAGTCTACTTGGCGAGTCGCTGAAGGGTCTTACTTCGCCTTTTGTTCCAGTCTATTGAGCCCTGAAAGAAAGGATCAAGTCGGCGGAATAAAGGAGCAGTCGGCGCAACGCTGAGAAGTTTTGTGAAGCAGTACCATGTTGCCCAATCACCCAGAGCATGACGATGCTGAAGGTTGGTGCAAGACGGCGATGAACTACAGCAAAGGGCGAATCGCCGAGTTGATCGATGATTCTGACTAACGACGTCGAAAGATCCACTGCAGCCCAAATCTGTGAAAACTATAAAATATTAGTTAAAGTTGTAGTTTTAAGAGTCGAACAATTATTATAATTTTCATATAGAATAGTACTTTTTGATATTTTTGCTCTAAGTTTGAGAGGGTTTTAAAGACTTGAAGATCCAAAGGGTATCATCTTCAAGATTTGTATTTGGGTCTCTTGGATTCTTCAATTTTGGCATGTATCAAGACTTAAATCTTCATACCCAGTTGAATGCGAGCTCAATTTGGTGGAAATTTCTATCGCTTCTACATGTGTGGCTAAAACCCCCAATTCTTGGGGGTATGATTTAGCGAATATGGGTTAAGATAATTGTTTGGTCTTGCTAGCTGATAGTTTAATCGTAGTTTAATTGTGATTTTGTTTAGTAGTTGTGGATGAATTTAATGAATTTGTAGTTGCAAATACAAGTTTATTTATGTATTTTTGCCTTGCTTGAGGGAGAGAGGTCGCAAAACTAAAACTACTAAATTGATGGCCGGTGGGAGTGGGTTGACATGAGGTTCAGCTCGAGAGAGTGAATCCTAGTCTCATTCCCACACACTCAGCTCGAGAGAGTGAGTGGGTTAAGGCGTAGGCTGGTCTTCATGCGGCAAGTGGGTGTCCGAGAGGAACGCATTTGAAACAGGGTAAGTTGCTCGAGAGAAAGCTTATCCCCCTTAAAGTTTAGACTAGTCAAAATTATTCTATGAATCTTCTATCGAAAGCATGTACCAATAATCTACCTTAACCCATATTCCTGTCACATCCCAAGGATCCCCTCTCATTACTTAGAGATCCTTGTTTATTTTGTTGTATTTACTTACTAATGACAAAACCCCATTGTTAATTCACACTCTTGTGTCCCCCTTTAATTTACAATATTTTTAATTGTATTAGTCTTTAGCTACGACTAGTTATAACTAAATTTTATTTTTCTATTAATTCTCTATACCACTCTCTTGGGAATAATCCCAACCCTTGGATGGGTTACTAAACTATTGTACGATCATAGGCACTCGCAACAGAAGTTGTGTCTTGATTACGCAAACATCAAAATGGCGTCGCTACCGGGGAGTGGTGTTATTTAGGAATTCTTAGTTAAGTAGAATTTCTGTTTTTAATAGTTGTAGTTTTACTAACTTAATTTTTAGTTTAGTTTTGATTGTTAGAGTTTTGAAGCAAGGGAGTTGAACATACCAAGCAGTACTTGCAAGCTAATGGAGTTGCCGTCATTAGAAGGGATGATGTTTCGAGATATGATCCTAACTTTTAGGCAATCGAAAGGCGAACAGCTTAATGAGGCATGGCTGAGGTTCACAACACTTTGGGGTCAATGTCTTACTCACGAAATCCCCGGAAAAGTTATTTTGGAATCTTTCTACCGAAGTCTTAGTCTAGGAAACAGAATGATGGCTGATCAAATTATCTCAGGTATTCTAGTACGACTACCCTATGTGGAAGTAGCCAAATTTCTAGACAACTTAACTGAGCCAGATCATGAAATGAAAAGGAAAGATTTCAAATTAATGATTACGCAAACATCGAAACCCAAATTTATACAAACTTTATGAATAAAGTGAATGGGGATACATAATAGGGATATGAGATACAAATAATCAGTCCCACGCAGGGTACGATCCTAAACTATGCTTCCATGGAAGGTCTTTCGTCTTTGATTTCTTGTCATTTCTCGATGTCCATACTTTTGGATGGAATAGTATCTTTGTAAAGCTCATTGTTCGACTAGAACAAACTATTAAACTCCATATCCAATGAACAAAGGTTTACCAAATGACATATACATCCTTGAAATTTAAATACATAAGTATGGTCATCCATTTAGGTCGTGGGCCGTTTTGGACTCAAGGTGGTTTTTCTAATGGACCCAACACACCTTAGGTGTTAGGTCATCTTTTTTCAGTGTGCTAAATTTAGGTATTAAGCTTTTCTCTATGCTAGTTAACTAAGAGTCAACTTTATTTGAAGTGGACCAGTGACCCAAGTCGACAACTTGGGCTGGGGCAGTTAGCAACCATTGACCATCCAGTTTCCAACTACATTCGCCATGGTTCCTCGAGAAACAGTTTGGTTAACGAACGACTGCGGCCCGCATAATCATCATTTATGTTAAATAAAAAAGAGGCGTTTGACGGAATAGAATGATATGCATGGAATGACAGTTTAATATTCAAAATTAAACACATAAGCACAATCAATGAAATAAATAAAAAAGTTAGTCAAATAGGCAATCAAGTCAAAATGGTTAGAACCTAATTAAATCCCCAACAGAGTCGTAATTCTTATTATGTCGTAATTTCACTATCCTTAGAAAATTCACTGTTGGAATGTTCCAAGTATAATACAATTTAGGAAAGATACTTAGAAAAAGAGTCTTCACTTAATTTTTTTTTAAAGAAATTAAGAAAACTTAATTTACAAAAACTTTAACAGATTAAGTCTTTATAAATTTAGAGAAAATGGATATTAGGTTCCCATTTACACTTCAAGAAGATTTTTAAAGCATTTGAAGAGCCCACTAGCATGCGGTTATCCTACGACTTGACTAAATATTGAAAAATTAATTAGGAGTAACTCAAGGTTATTTGAACATTTTCTTGAAAAGAATTAACTTGAGCCACTTTAAATAATTTTGGAGGGAAAACAAACCTTGTTAAAAAAGAGTAACTAAGGAAAGCTAATTAAATAAAGTTAGTCAAATGGAATAAATTTTCATAACCAAAAATGGTTCATCTTGGAGGGATTTAACTAAATTAAACCAAAGTTAAAGACTTAGACATTTAGGCAAATAAAATAAACAAATAAATGCAAACAATTAACTAAAGAAATAACGGGCTTGGGCCCAAGTCTAATTGCTGAATATGACTTGGGCTTCAAAAAAAATTCACCCCTCAAAAACTGTTGCTGCACTTTGGGCCTTTGGCCTATTTTTGTTGTGTATATTAACTGTATACACTTGACGTATATCAGTTTATATTATCCCTGTATCAGCTCTGTTTCATGTATACTGTATGTATACTGATGTATACAAATCCATTTTTCGACTTCCAAACTTGTATTTGCTTCCTTTACAGTTCACGATCTAATTGATGAGATTGACTCAGAGAATTGTTGGGTTTGACCCAACAAAACAAATGCAAAGGGAGGCGAGTCAGTCCACGACGACTCGAGTGGGAATACATGCAAGAAAAGAAAAGAAAATAAAACGTACATAAGAAACCACACATTCAAACTACAAAATAACATTAGGAAATAATGTCACCATCTTAAGGCTTCTGGACAAATCACAAAAGGCTAATAATAAATAGAAATATTATGCAAGACACCACAGAAAAGTAAATATGAAAGCTACATGACATTAATGGTGATTAAAATTGACAACTTGATTTTAAAGCATTCAACATTCAACGCAGTACCAAGGAATTTAAATTTATGCCTCTTTTCTCTAAAGTTTTAATACTAACTAAAACAGGGGAGGGGAGTCACCTTACTGTATGAAAAGATATATCGTGGAAAAACATACATTCTTATCAAGTGACAATTAATACTCTTAAAGCACAGAGATCGCAACAGTGAGCTAGATAATAGAACTCAATGACAAAAAACTTATATAATTCAATGGATACTTGAAGGAGTAAAATCAATATATCCAACATGTTAAATGACTTCTAACAGTCATGTCTCCATGTATAACTCTTAAATCGACATATGATTAAACAAACTAATATATGAACCCAAACACACCATTTTTAAAACAGAAAATAAGGATCAACAAGCAGCTTATGAGATATTTTCGCAAATCAGATACGCTGGCAAGGAAAGCCTAAATTCAACCCACAAATTCTTCAACCAATCTGATAGAGGTAGATGGCCTCGATCGAAACGGTCGTCCTTGAGCTCTAGGTCATTCAATCCCACGCTTAGCAAGGACGAAGATGCAGTTGCTGTAAGCGAACGTTGCTGCTGCAGAAAAAGGAGGACGGCGCATATGGGCGTGTATTGTTGACGCCGTTTGGAAGCTGCTGCTGATGTTGACCTTGTTTCTGTTGATTTTTACGTGTTAGTATTGCTGAATGTGTATTGTACTAGTCAAATAAATAAGAAGACACGTGAGGAAAAAGATGCATAAGGCATCGTTCTATTGGGGTCGGCGTACTGTTTGGTATCAGTGTGTATGAACATATGTATTTTTGGGCTGCTGAATTGAAGAATTGTATGAGAAAAGTGGGTTGGGTATTGGAATTGGGCAGATTGGGCTGCTGGATATGTTGTTGGGTGGCTGAAAGAATTGTGAATTGGGGTAAAAGAGGGGTTATATTTGTAATTAAAGAATAGCCAAATAAATTGATAATTTAGCCGATTGAATTAAGAACGTTATCAAATTATATTCACCTATTAAACTCTGCTAGTAATTAAATAGGGCGAATTAATATAATTAACTAACGAGATTCTTAATCTTAACGAAATAAAATAGTTAATTTAATTTATAAACTAATTAACTTAAAATGTAACTCAACTTAAACATAAAATAGTGTTTTTAAGCCACTAATCCATCAAGATACAATATAACACATGAATAAGAGTGATGCCACAAAACAAAAGCAATTCAAGTGACATAACATCTACTAGCTATGTCCTAACTTAGGATGCAGATCAATAAGTCATTCATTTCAACACCGAATAAACTAATAAACCATCTCGAGCAAAGTCTAAGAGAGCAATCATAATCTACCTTGAAAGTCGAGTATACGTGCCATGAACTCTTAAAATGTTACTTCACATTTTGAATAGCCTTGGAACTCTCCTATTTTATTAAAAATATACTCTATATGAGTGTACGAGTCTATCAACACCAATATTTATAAGAAAACCATTTTATGGACCAATGTTCCGTTTATTTCCCATAAAGAAGTATCATACACAAACAGGCCAAATAATATCCCACTTTAGACCAAATGCCAAGTCGCCCAAATAAGGAAATAAAAGGACAACTCGGTCTTGGTCTTGATGACCAAGAAGTTCCCATTCCCTAAAATAGGGTTTTCTAAAGAAAGCTCTCTATTTCCCACTCTCCTATACTCCGCCACTTCCATGTTTATGGCTCCCTTCACCCTTTATTTGCTCATGCTTCATCTCTAGGTCATTAACATACTTCATCAATGGAAAATGATGAGATTTATCATATCGCAAAGGTACATCGACCTTATTTTTTATCCACTCCCAACTACTGTTGACCTTACTCTTTCCTTTTTGTAGATGTGAGGTGTTTGGAGTTCGAGTTGAATTTTTTGTTGGATTTAACAATGAAACTCCTTCTGGAGGCTTGAGGTATATCAACACCCATATTTATATATAAACTCTAGTCAAAAAACTGACTCACAAAGACAACCCTGAGCCCCTAAGTTCAAAAATTGAAAATTGATTTCAAAATTAGATTAGCCATCGTGTGAAAAGCTCATGGGCAAAAAATCAGCTAAATTTGATCATTAATTGATTCTCAAATAAATAAATTATATCTAATTTACCTTAGGGACTTAAACTACATTTCCCCAATCCAAACACAAATATTTTCTTTCGATAACTGTAAATCTTATTACCCGATATGTCATTGTGTACAATTTGGAACTCTGGTTATGGAAATGTTCCAATATCAGAGCCCTACTACTTCTAAATCTTCCTCCCACTTTTATACTATTCTATGGATAGAAATTAAGACTATGCATTTATCCTATTAGCATACGTAGTCGGTTGATCATGTTTGTGGTCCTCTCCTTATATTGGAATATATCTATGGTTCCTCTCCTGCCATATATGATATATTGTTGCTGCTAGTGCAATTATGTATACATCTACCATAGTAGATCTGCTAGTAGCATGGCCTGTGGCCCATTCCAGATCCTCATTCCATCCCGTGCTACCCCTTGTGATGAGTAACTAGCTAAGAATCTTTTGTCATATCTATTTTGAGAGTGAACATGTGAAAAACACGTGCTGATGTGTTTCTATATTTGCCTTGCATAATGAACATACAACATCATCAATTACTCCAGTTGCTCAGTTTGTCTTTTGTATATAGCCTTCTATGTATAGCACCCTATAGTGAAAATACCCATTTAGGATTTCCTAGATTGTTGCAAGTCAATCTTTTCCATGAGGCCTTGTTCTACTCCCCTTTCAGTTTCATAGACATTTCTTTAATGTTGAACTCTTATTCATCCATAATTTAAGGTACTTGTAAACCCCTCTCTTCAAGCCATTATCCTACCTTGAGAATTTTCTTTACAATCCATGAGTCTTGCTTGACTTCCACCTCCCATGGTTTCCTACCCTTTAGATAAAAGTTATGAACCCACACAATCCATAACTTTTCCTTTTTCTTGTAGAGGTTCCACAGATGTTTTAATATAGTTACTTTATTCCACACATATATATCTGTGATATTGAGTCCTCCAGCAGCCTTTGGCCAGCAAAGTATTTCCCAAGCTATGAGTGTTGTCCCTTTATTTTGTACTTCACCATTCCATAGAAAGCTTTTGCACATCGATTCTATTTTTTGTAATATTTTCTTTGGCATTAGGAAGATCTGTGACCAGAATCTTTGCATAGCTGATAAGACACTATTAACTAGTTGAAGTCTTCTTGCATAAGATAGAATTAATGATGAACTATGAAATTAGATTGGGGAACAAAATATACTGTCCTGCTACGTATTTTTGACAAATCAAAGAATCTTCACCCCAGTGAGCTTGCAAAGTAGGCAAAATTACATAGAAGTTGAAGGAAGCTAGCAAGTGAAAGGTTGTTGATGTGAACTATCCTCGCAGAAGCGAACCCTAGTGCGCAGAGCATCCTTCGCTGAAGCAAACGATAAATCCCAGGAGTATAGCAACATAAACCATCCTACCCCAATCCCTTTAAGAAAATAAAAGAGGAATTTATCTGGAACATCCCGGAAAAACACCAAACATACAAATCTAGCATATTGGAATAATCAAATCACCAATCTGATAGTTACTTAAGACAATGTTTATTATGGTGAACTCTAACTTTAGGAAAAAACTAGAAATCAACTTCATGACACTATTCACTCTCAGATGCCTCGACATCCATGTAATATATTTAATTGAATCATAAATCAACCCCAGATCTCGTGGAATCATCAAAAGTCAAATCGGAGCTCGTTAACCTAAATAATTGACTTTGGTCAATTTTCACAATTCGAAACTTTAAAAATAGGAACTCTCCTCAGAAGCTAGTCAGATCACATTGAGAATTGTGTCATCCATTTCTAGAAGTCATAAAATAAATAATGAAATTGTGAGAAGGCCAAAACAAGCAAAACAATAAGAAAAAACACAACGACTATAAGGATCACTATATTACTTCAAACCTTTCACATAACATAAAAGTATTTACTTATCCAAATTTGAAACACCCTCCACAAAAATTCTGATTACGTCACTGATTATGCCATGTCAATGCAAAATTATAATTTTTCAGTATATAATCTAGACGCATAGAAAGTAATTTATGCCTACCCAATTTTTTATTTATCAAATATGCAGTTTTTGTTAAATTCAATTATTTTCTTTCTTAAAAATGTTGACAAACAAGATTTACTTCTTTATATCATTTTCATCTATTTATTGACTTGCAATAGTTGTTTTATCTCTATATCATGGATTCTCTATATAAATCGACAAGGTAAGACCTTTTTCCAAAATAGTGGTCTTAAGTTTTTGTAGATTGATTATTCTTTGTAATAATATATCATGGTAATTTATGCAATTCCCTCTTTTCTTCAATTTCATCACTTAGGAGACATTTTTAGAAGCCATAGCAAAAAATTCGCTCTCTTTTAATGTTCATGTAGGATACTTGACCAATTTCATCTATGTTAATGGCCTACACTTCTAAACAAACGCGTATTATGAAACATTTCTCAAATGTATGGTTTCAATCTAGCTTTATAGTTATGCAGTATATTTTCAGTTGTAATTCTCTTTTCCTTGAGAAGCTTCTTCTTCATTTTATATAATTGAGAAACTCATTTGTCATTAAAAATGTTTTAGATCTATAGTTTGGGGAATTTATTTTTCCCTTCTTTTGATTTTGTATAAATAATATTTTGTCTTTTGTTTTACTTATCTTCACTTGTTGATGAAGTCTTTCAACATTTAAGAGAAAAGAAAAGTGATTCAGAAACATGGGTATGCACAAATGTTGTTTCAACCATTAATGGATATTGCAAGAGCATGTAAGATTTCTAATTTAATTTATCTTTGAGGTATGCCCTATTTTTGAGGGTTTTGGATAATGGTAATTGTTTCTAATGTTTGGATTTAGATTTGAGTGAAACTGTAATTACTCTTTGTTAAGTTGTTAATATGTTGAAGTGTTAATTGATGAGTAGAATTATTTCAGTTTATGGTGCCCATGTCCTTTTTAAATTGTTAATGCTAAATCTCCTTGAACTCTGTTGAAGAGAATAGAAATGAAATAAGTGCCCAGCTCTTATTAACGTTTCAAGGACACTTCTTCCAATTCTAAGCGTCAACGATCATTAGTTAGTATATAACCCAACCAAATGAGTTGGGGTCAAATCCCACAGGGAGCGGTACGTGTTTGAGATTCAATAGTAAAGTGTGAACATGGTCAAATCAGCCATAGGAATATACATTATCGAATAAAAATATAATTCAAATCAAGGGGTGACAGGAATGTCAAATAAGGTGTTTTTGGTTTTAATTATCAACTACAAACAGAGGAAATCAATACGAAATAAAAATAATGAGACGGGTTCTTGGGATGTGATTCGATTATAGGCTAATATAGACAAATGGGTAATTGAAATATATTAGTGAGTAAGCTAAGCCATAGAGGGTATAAATATTCTCTTGAACAATTTAGAGAAAATGATCAAATGCCCCCCTAGCCTATATTCGAATTTCCAACTACACACTTTAACTTTACGGGGATCCTATCACCCCCTTAAACTATTTAAGTTTGATATTATTACACCCCTAAAATGTCACAACCACATTTATGCTAGCCGGTGAAACCCACGCGCTGACAGGTGCAAATTTTATTAAAAACTTTTTTTTTATTCTTTTTCCTTTCTGATTTATTGTCTAGTTAAAGGTCACAATGTCAAAATTTATGGATGTATTTTGGATCTTCAAATTTGAAACTTGTTGATAACATAGATGGTTGGTAATTATTTGAAGCTAAACATGATGAATTTGACTGAGTTCATGGCTAAGATTTTTAGATTTGAAGAATAGCCGAAACTCCATGGAAATCGATGAGCTTCCATATGAAATTATTGGATCTATATTCTTGATTTGGGAGCTGCTTTCATTGATGGTTGGAAGAGTTTTGTAAGGCTGAAATATGAATCTCATTGTTTAAAATGTGAAGCACCAACTTGAAACCTCCATTAAAGATAGTTCAAAAGCTTGAGTTCGAAATTCGATTTGCCACAAACGAGCTCCATTTTGAGTGGGTAATATATCAAAGGAATCGAAATGTCGAGAAAAGCTTATATTCAGAATTTATGGGCGCTTTTGAGAAGAATTCAAGTGATTTTACATCAAATTTTCAGAGCAATGGGCCGAAGAAGATGAAGAACGGGTGTTACATTTTTTTAGATTTGTAGAAAAATGACCAGATATTAAAATCAGTTGAGGAAAATTTCTATGGGTGTGTTGAGTATTGAATATATGATGAAAAAATTTCTTAATATTCAAAGTTTATCGAAGAAAAACAATTGGGTATCCTTATTCAAGCTTAATTTTGCTTTGATTTGAAATATTTTTGGTACATAATTCTTGATTGTGGAAACTGGTGGGTTAAATTGCTAATACGATTTGTGGTGTATGATTGACGTAGTGTTGGCGATGATTTCAAAATGGTGATGAAATTTGATGCTTGCCATATATGTTGTATCAAGTTGGTATGAAGAAGAAAACAAATTAAAAGAGATAAAAACTATCAGGAAAAAAAGCAATAATAAATAAAAATACATATATTTATGAAAAATATATTAGAAATAATATTTTAATATTTGTTTATGGTCTTCAATCTCTCAAAGAGAGTGAAATACACTCACTATGCCAAGTAAGCATTTAGGGAGACAGAAATTTCAATGTTAAAAAGTTCAAAGGGGTGATAGGACCTCCGTGAAGTTGAAGTGTGTAGTTGGAAATTCAAATATAGGTTAGGGGGGGATTTGGCCATTTTCTCAACAATTTACCCTGAATCAAGTTGATTTCTCTCGAACATCAACAGGCAAGCAAAGTAAGACCAACTCACACCTTAGTCCATTCACTCTCTCGAGCTGAATGTGCGGGATTGAGTTTAGGATTCATTATCTTGAGCTGAACTCATGTCAACCCAATACCCACTGACCATCAATCAATAAGCTTAGTTTTAAAACATCTCTATCGAGCAAGCCAAAAACACAAAGGTAGAACTTCATTTGCAACTACAATTCTTAAATTAAACCACAATTACTGATTGCACTCACTTCTAAACATCATTTAAACTAACAATTAGCAATACCCATAAACTAAATCAGCCCATAATCACATAATCACACCCCAAAAATTTGGGGTTTTAGCTAGACATCATAAAACATAAAAATCATTACCAAATTGAGTTTTCATCAACTAGGTAAGATTGATTTCGTTCTTGCAATGTTCCAATTTGAAGAATCTCAAAGACCCACTTCCAATTTCTTACAAGTGAAAAACTTCAATTCTTCAAAGCTTAGGAAGAACTAGGGAAAAACTTGTCTCAATCCTCAGAATAATAATGACAATTCGATATAATAAAAATTAGATCCTATCCAGAATGACTAATGATGCTAAACTAAATGTTCGAAAATGTATTTATAGTCGCCAAAAATGTACTGTGAAGAGCCACTCGGGGCAGTAAGTGGGGCTCGCCGAACCACTCAGCGATCTTCCCTTTGGTCAATTCCATCACCCTTCTGCCTTGGCCTTCATCGTCCTCAAGGTATGTAACTTTGGGTGATACAACAATGTATCGCGGAACCACTCGTCGATCCGCCGACTGCTCCTTTCTCTCACCAACTTGGTTCTTTCCTTCAGGGCTTGGCACACTGGAACTTTAGGCGGTCAAGCAGCTATTCGGCAACTCGCCCAGTGGACTTGGCGATCACCAGGTTTACTTTTCTTCATTCTTTCAGATTGCTTTGTTCCTTTTTTTCAAATTAATGTCCTTGCTTGGTTCCTCAATTGATATATCTAGAAATCAAGGATTTTTACATCAGTTATTGGCACAAAATAAACATTTGAGGACACTAAATCTATTCAAATAAAGCCCTAAATGAGTCTAAATCTCAAACTCATCAACACCCCCAACTTAAAAACTTTTGCTTGTCCTCAAGTAAAACTCAAGTTCAGGAGTTCAAGTAAAACTCAAGTTCAGGAGTTCAAAAAGGATGTCTCAAACAGTGCTACGCAAGACTCAATCATGAATGCACATAACAAGACTCAACTTACTTATGCAAGGATCAATTGTGCACTCAAAGGTTCAAGTTGTGACTCACCATTAGCAAAGATTCTCAAGTTCAGAATACTTGCTTCAAATGCAAGTTCAAGCTCAACAAAGGTACTCAAATGCCCTCACACAAAGAATGATTCCATATTCGCATACTATTCTTTAACAAGTTATAGCTCTGAAATCACATGCAACTCTCACACTCACAAGGATGAACACATGCATGACTTCATCCATAGGTTTGACCTTATTTTCCAATCAACACTCGCTTCAGCTCACTCAAGATCAAAACGGTCTTTTCAAGGATTGTAACGGGGCTGACTGTAAAGGTATGGTCATTTAGGTTCATTGGCAGCTATCCTCATGAAATGTGGTATGAACAACACTCTCTTGCCTTTTCTTCAACACTTTCACTCATGCTCAAAATTCACCCCATTATTCACTTCTCATGGAATATCGGACACCTCATTTCTTTTGCCACCTTTACAACTTTATTTCTCAACTTTTATCGTTCCTTTTCTTTCTAATTCTTCTTTTCTCTTTCTCTTTCTTTTTTTTTGTATGGAGGGGTTCCATCTTTTTCAAAATCATGGATAAAGGGGGACTTCTTCACACTTCTTGATTTACCTTCTCGTTTCACCACACCCCAACTGAGGCTTTTGGCATAAGTTGGCTATTCAAACAAACCACAATTGATGAGGATAATGGGTGAATGGATAACAAAGGGTCACAATTGCATCAAGTTTCTTCCAAGAAAAGGGTAAGGCTCAAAGGGTGTTCAAGCAAAGTTCACACACTCACAAGGTTTGCCACAAAAGAGGTATAATGTCAAATTGTTTCACTCTTTAAAATTGTGGCCTAAGATCATTTCAAGAGCTTGCATCACTTAGTCAACCGAACCAACGGGGAAAATTCTAGGTGTCATCACACATGGTTCACAGTAAGCTCATCGCTCAAGGCATTGGCACCAATATCAAACAACACTGCACACTTTTTCTAGTATGCAATGTTCATCACAAGAGAATTAATTTGATAATCGGCTAGTCACAACGAGATGCAAAAAGTTCACATATTGTCTATGCAACTTCATTTGGCCTCATCGTAGCTGCACATTCATTTTTGTTGGATTAAGAGCCCTATTCAAGTCATCGAAATTGATCATGACTGACACTCAAATTTGCACAAGAACAACCACATTTAAACACAATCAAGAGGTGGAATTTTTTTAGAAGGTTCAAAAACCATTTGAATTCAAACTACAGAGCAACAAGCTCAAACATCCACAAAATAATGTCAAAAAACAATTTATAGCACAAAAACCCAATATATACAAAAAGTGATAAACACAAGAGGTAGGTATGAAAATACCTCACCCCACCACAAATAAAATGCAATTTGTTCTCAAATGCAATAAAACAAAATACTAAGAATCAATGAAAGTGATAGAGAGGGAGGTAAAGAAAATCCTGTCTACATAATCGCTCCATCAGTCGGGGTATCAGTGCCCGGTGTCACATCAGAAGCACTCGATCCACTAGGGCCTGCCATGTATGTCTCTGTCAACGATCTCTGAATCATTAACTATACAATTGTCTCCTCAAGGTCAGGCAGGTCTCCATAGAGGGTCTCCTCTGGCACCGCTATCTGTTCCTCGTCGGTCTCTTTCTCCGACTCATCAGATGCAATGTAATCCATCTGTAAGTCTCTAGTGGTGGCCGGAGGAATCTCAGAAGTAGTCGGGGAATCCACATCATCAGCTGCCTCCTGAAGGGAAGTGAAATCTGTGGACTTCAAGTAGTCCACATCCTTTCTCAAATCAGCGACCTCAGCTTTTAAAGTCATCACCTCTGAAGTCGCCTCCTATCTACTCCCACAAGTTTCAACTCTCATTGTGAGAGTGACAATAGATGCTCGTAGGGGTGTCAGTGCAGCTAGGATAGCATTGTTGATCATCCATGGTACCGCAACCTCCAATCGAGTAGCCCTCACATCAGCAGAATAGGCTAAGTGCCCATCTTCAGAATCATGGCCTGAGTAATCCTGGTGGGCTGGGAAGTGGCAGAAGCACCAGGAGCCCGACAGGTGTACCTAAAGGCTCGGAGGCCGGAGTAGGCAAAGGTGCCTATGTAGGAATCGTCTCGACATCAATCTCTGGGGATGCGTCCACTGGAGCTGCTCTCCTCCTGTCTACCTCCTTTAGTGTGTACTCAGCTTTTATACGCCAGATGTCTATGGACGATGTGGGAGTGACCTCAATATCTCTCATCTCATCACGAAGAACTCCATTATGCCGGCACAACTCTGTAATCAATACCGGGAATAGAAGGGACGTCTGGCTCTTATTGGCCCTCATGGCCATCTCCTGCTCTATGATGAGTCCCATGTCAATGCTCCTCCTGGATATGATTGACCCAAGGCAGGCTGCCTTGGGATGGTTAAGGATGGACTCGTTCTAGGACGGCATAATGGAGCTGCTGATGAATTCGAACCAATATCTCACAGCTACATGCAACTCCTTCTTCTCAGTTGGAGCTTCTGCCTCAATCCAGCTCGTGGCGGTGTCAGAGATGAAGGGTGCAAGCCAGCCCTTCAGACAATCCAAGGGGGTCGTAGAGGTAGCCAAATTTGGGTATTCAAAGGCTCACCCTCTATCCAATACATCGTTTATGTGATCTCGATTGCCTCTCACTACTGTCCCCCGTAATAAGACGAACTCTACCGGCCTGAAAGTGATGGCTTTTTTCTTGCCCTTAGGTACCAATTCACCGTATGCTGCATAGAATACCCAGACCCATGTAGGAATATAGGGGCCTCGGGGACTGGTGAACTGCTCAAACCGGTGAAACTGGAGAGTGTCCCTCACAGTGGAATATCTACCCACTAAGCCCTCTGTAGATAGCAACTTCTCCTTTAGAATTGTACTCAACCATTCGGCCTTTAGTCTGTTGAGTAGCCGGGGAGGACGACCCTATACTGGTGGCACTAGGCCACAGTCGATGCCTGAGCTGGCACTGTAGTAGCTGTAGGAGGGGTGGCCTCTGAAGCTGTTGATGAGTCTGGGCGAGACCTAGCACGGATCTCTGCCAGCCGGGACTGTAGGGGCTGGTCGTCATTTGGCTCAGAAAATGCAGCTTGGGAGTCAAAGAATCTCCCTCACTACTGGAGTTGCGCTCCGAAACCTCAGATATGGGTTTCTTGCCCTTGCCCTTGCCTCCCTTGGTAGGTGCTGTCTTTCCCTTTTTTGGAGGGTTTGTTACCCTTCATTTATCACTATGTCCCGTGCTCTTTTACGGGGAGGCATGTCCAAATTGGTTCTAGCCATATCTGCAAAGGCATCGTAGAAAGTTAGAAAGATTTTAAGAAAAATCACATAAATCATATTGCAGACAGACTTACTGAACCGATCGGCGAGTCGCCGAATCATTTTAGTGAGCTAGATCGGGCTCGCCAAAAGGATTGGCTTTAAACAATTTCAGAAAAATGGCATGTCGGTGATGGGAGGGGCCTTTCGGTGAATCGCCGACATCATTCGATGAGCACAAAGTAGCCCGCCAAAAGTTACAGTGCATTTTAGGGGTTAGGGGCGCAAAAAGGGTGATCAAAAAGGACTTTTCACGAGTCGTCGAGTGCATTTTGCGAACTCAGGCTTCTCGCCGAAAGTTACATAACCAAAACATAACATTTGCATGAAATTAAAGGTGATAAAGGGGTATTCGGTGAACCTCTAAGTGGTTCGGCGAGCTTGACCCAGCTCGCAAAACTGCCGAACATGCCTACTTTCTACCCTAACTTCCAAATTCAACCCCGCAGCCCCCGAAAACAAAAACAAACCAAACACTTATTCAGTTAGATTCAGACCCACAAGACCCATGCCACCGGGGTACACATATTTCCCCCGGTTTAGCATAAATTGGTTAGTTGACGACTTAAGCTCTTAAGAATGACGGCAAACGCTCTATCATTGGGCAAAGCACGTCATTTGGCACAATTATGGGTTACTCACACTTTACCCAACTAGATCCAACACAATTAAGCACAACCCAACAAGATTTCGATCAATTTTAAAGCACGAAACTCGGGACATTTTAAAGCACAATATCGAAATTAAACCAGGTAGACAAACATACATTTATGAATTCAGAGAGGCCCAACACATATCACTAAGAACAAAACGATTGCAAATGAGTTTAACCGCTAATTATGAGTTTTGATGTTCGGAAAACCAACCTTTAATGTTGAGTATATGATTGGAAAAGCTAGGCGGCAAAGAATTCCAACTCCAAACACAAGATTGAAGACTAAGAAGCGGTAACAACACGTAAATGTAGAAAATATAGTGCAGGTGTGAATTTGGGAAGTTAAAAAGTGAGGGAATGTGAAAGATTTTGAAATTTTAAACCTTTTACCTTTTAAAAACCGTCAAGTTATTGCCCTTTCGGCGACATTAATTTTTATCGTCGAACCACTCGGTGATCCGCCAAGTGGTCACTTACCTCATCGAGTTTTACAGGACTTCCAGTTAATGTGGGGGAACAAACGGCGGACAAAGTCAAGATCTCCAACTCATTCGGTGACACGCTGATTTGCTCCTAGGTCCACCAAATTTTACAGACTCCACATTCTGATTCATTGAGTCCAACGGAGGTCCAAGTCAGGCTCGTTAACCATTTCGGTGAGTCACCGATTGGGCCTTTTTCTCGCCAACCTGCCCATTTTTTGACCTGCACAATCAACACACGGTTATTCCTAAAACAAAAAGAAAGAAGTAAAAACTTGGGTTGCCTCCCAAACAACGCTTTAGTTAACGTCGTGGCACGACACAAGTTCTCACTCAAACTTCATTCTTGGGGTTTTCCATAGTGTCACTAGGAAACCCCCTTGTTGTCTCGGGTTTAAATGAGAAGCAATTTGACCCATCTAGGTCTCCAACTGTTTGATAGAGACGGAATGAGAGGTAACCTTCTTGCTAAGGGTCGATCCATCTTCCTTTATCTATTTCAAGATTTTATCGGACCCCTCAACCTTGTTGAGAATATAAGAGAGCATATCCTAATACCGGCCACCCTCAGAATCTTTGTGCTTTTGGCGCTCCTGTGGAGGAACATACTTATCCTTCTCCCTGTCTCTTTCCTTCCAAGTGGGGTTACCATCGCTCCACTCTCTATCACGATCTCTCCAGCCTTTATCCCTGTTCCAACCTTGGTTACCACCTTGCCTCAGGTAGGTTGCACGATAATGACCTCATTGGTTGACTAGGAAGTTCACCTCCTCGTTATACAGCGCTTCAAACTTGGCCTCTTCGGGGTTTACACACCCAACACCCACGACATTGACATTCCTAGCACCAGCTCACATGACATTTTTGGACAAAATGTCAAGTTGGGTCATGATTTTTGCCATGTTTTGGTCCCTCTCTTGGTCTTTCTCAAGCTGCTCCTTGGTCAATTTAAAAGTGAGAGGGGAGACCTGATCCTCACGAGTGTACCATGCCCGGTTAATTTTGGTCATACCATCCAAGAGCTGGGCTACTATAATGTAAGGTTGTTGCATCAAACCTCCCATAGAAAGTTGGTCAGCTACTCCCTTGTTAATCGAATCAAGGCTTCGGTAATAGTATTGCAGCAAAACGTTGTCGGGCAAACCATGAGTTGGGCATTGCAGCACCAACTTCTTTAATCGTAGGAAAGTCTCGTGGATTGGCTCACCCTCTAATTGCTTGAAACTCTGGATGCTGCCCCTAAGTGTCATCCTCTTTGAAGGAGGGAAAAATCGCACTTGAAATGTGTTGACAAGATCTTCCTACGAAGTGATGGAGTCTCTTCGCAATTCAGCCAACCACTTACATGCTTCTCCCATTAAAGAAAATGGGAACAACCTCAACTGGACCGACTCTTGGGATATGTTCTTGAAGGAGAATGACCCGCAAACATCAACAAAGTTCCTTATATGATCATGGGGATCCTCATGAGCCAACCCACCAAACAACAATTTCAATTGCAAGAGCTGCAACATGGTGCTTGTAATGTGTAACACATCATTCCCTTCAGCCAGAGGCAAGCGAATGGCACTAACTCCACCCACAAGATTAGGGTCATTAGCATTCGGCTCATTGATATCATTGAGATTTCCCATGTCATCTTGGTGGCCCACTTAGCTACCATTGCTTCCTTTTACACTCATATCCTCTATTTCAAAACAACAACACACAAACCAAAAGTAAAAAGTAAGTAGATTCAACTATGATTAAAAAGAACAAAATTCAACTTCAACAAAAGAATCTCAATCAACACCACTCCCTGACAGCGGCACCATTTTGAATAACGTTTCAAGGACAATTCTTTCAATTCAAAGAGTCAACGATCGTTAGTTAGTATATAACCCAACTAAATAAGTTGGGGTCGAATTCCACAGGGAGCGGTACGTGTTCAAGATTCAATAGTAAAGTGTGAACATGGTCAAATCAGTAATATGATAGACATTATCGAATAAAAACATATTTCAAATCAAGGGGTGACACGAATGTCAAATAAGGGGGTTTTGGTTTTAATTATCAACTAGACACAACATAAATCAATACGAAATAACAATAATGAGACAGGTTTTTGGGATGTGATTCGATGATAAGCTAATATAGACAAATGGGCAATTGCAATTGTTAGGAAATAATTGTATATTAGTGAGTAAGCTAAGCCATAGAAGGGATAAATTTTATCTCAAACAATTCACCCCGAATCAAGTTGATTTCTCTCGAACATCAACAAGCATGCAAAATAAGACCAACCCACACATTAGTCCATTCACTCTCTTGAGCTGAATGTGAGGGATTGAGTTAAGGATTCACTCTCTCGAGCTAAACCCATGTCAACCCAATACCCACTGACAATCAATCAAGAAGCTTAGTTTTAAAACCTCTCTCTCGAGTAAGCCAAAAACACAAGGGTAGAACTGCATTTGCAACTACAATTCTTAAATTAAACCACAATTATTGAATGCACTCACTTCTAAACAATATTTAAACTAACAATTAGCAATACCCATAAACTAAATCAGCCCATAATAACATAATCACACCCCAAGAATTTGGGGTTTTAGGTAGACATCATAAAAAGATAAAAATCGTTACCAAATTGAGTTTCCATCAATTGGGTAAGATTGATTTCGCTCTTGCAATGTTCCAATTCGAAGAATCTCAAAGACCAACTTCCAATTTCTTGCAAGTGAAAAACTTCAATTCTTCAAAGCTTAGGAAGAACTAGGGTAAAACTTGTCTCAATCCTCAGAATTATAATCACAATTCGATTTAATGAAAATTAGATCCTATCCAGAATGAATAATGATACTAAACTAAATGTTCAAATATGTATTTATAGTCGCCAAAAATGTGTTGCGAAGAGCCACTCGGCGCAGTAAGTCGGGAAATCAAGGATTTTTACATCAGTTATTGGCACAAAATAAGCATTTGAGGACACTAAATCTATTCAAATAAAGCCCTAAATGACTCCAAATCTCGGACTCATCAAGCTCTAAGCAAAATGCCAAAATCAATATAATGGTCAAGCAGAATACTTGGAAGATCTATCATTATTTCTTAGAGAACTCTCTCAATACTAGAACTTACCCCAATGAGGAAGTGTTAGCACCAGTATTATGAAGATAGGCCTAATAAAAAAGACATCTTCTCAACCATCCTTTGAGCCTTTAAAAATGACACAATGTACCTTTCCATTTTAACCTAAGGAATCTCGGCATTGTTAAGTGTTAGTATATGAAATTCTGATGATGCTCACAAATATGCAACCTGGTCCCATAGTTGGTTAGGTATCTGAAGTCAATTGGTGAACAACTGTAAAAGTTCTCACTTCTGACACGGTTGGTGAGCTCAAGTAACGATAAAAGTGTACTCAAATAATCAGAGAACACTAGGTTGTTTTATTTACAAGATAATATATCATCATTGACATGAAACAACCTAGTTATAGAGTTATCAAGTGTGTGTTTTGGCAGTTTGTTAGGAAATTCTTGTGATGTGGTAAACTTGTAAGATCCATTTCTAATCTAAAGGAACACACTTAAATTGTTGTAAGTTAACACATGAACACAGTTAGTGCTAATTATCTGGTGTGTGATTAAAGTCTATATTAATTAGAGTTATTTAATATAGTGGGCAATATTGGTATTGCTTTGGCTCTTTTTGAAATAGGGTTATTACAGGTTGTGAGATTAAGAATTTAATCTTTTTATATGCATTTGGAGTCTGTATTCACTTGTTTCTTGAAAAAAGTGAAAATAGTTGAAAAACCTTGTGTGACAGGTCATTGTTTTTCTCCCTGAAGTAACGAGGTTTCCACATAAAACTCCCTAATGTATTTACTTTATAGTTTAGTCTCTTTTATTGCATTACTAGTGTATTATCAACCAGGTCCCTTAGGACACAGTGGGCTGGCAGATGGCTTCAATTGATATCAAAAAAGAACTTTCTATCTGATTAACATCAAGAAAGGATCCTGCAAAGATTGTAGCCCCACCAAGCTTAGATGAAGGACAGTCTACAACTCGTCCCCCTTGTGGTAACAGACAATACTATAGGTGGTTGAAGACTAGAATGCATGACTATATTATGGTAGAAAGCAGTGAAGGACGGGACATAATTCTCGATGACCCTCATGTTCTCACTAAGGATGTCAAAGAAGGAGAGTTAACTCGAGTGGTTCCTAAGACCATAAGATAATACGATGAACTTGACAGAAAGAAGATAGAGAAGAACTATAAGGCCAAGAAGCTACTGATTTGTGGAATTAGTGTTGATATATACAACACGATCTTAGCATGTGAAACAACTAAGGATATCTAGGACTATCTGAAAATAGCCCAAGAAGGAAACATCCAAGTGAAGGAATCAAAGGTTGACATGCTCACTACTCAATATGAGAACTTCAACATGAAAGAAGGAGAGTTCATTTATGAGATGCACACCAGATTCACTTCCATCACCAATGAGCTCTGATGTCTTGGTGAACCTATTCATCCAAGTAAGCAGGCTCGAAAGATTCTTCGAGTCCTTCCCAAATCACGGGAAATCAAAGTAAATGTAATCACTGAAGCTAGCGACCTGAAGACTCTTACCATAGAGGATCTAATTGGGAACCTTCAAACATATGAACTAAACAAGCAGAAAAAAAATTCTAAAAAAGATGGAAGAATAGAAAAGTTATTGGCACTAAAAGCATCACCAAGTAACCTGTCAGAAAATGATGTGGAGATGGCCTATTTGACTAGAAGATTTCAGAAAATAGTCAAAAACCATGGAGTATTTCTAAGGAAGGGAAACTCTAGTCGATCATCAAATGTCAGTGATCTATGTCACAAGTGCTGAAGGCATGGACACTTCATGAGAGATTGTCCAACGCACAAGATGGAATGCAAAGAGTATGTCAAGACTGGAGGAGAAAGCGAGAAGCATAGGGACCAGGTTTCTGACAATACTAGAAGAAAAGCAATTGTTGATCAGGTGGCTGATACACTCAAATTACACCTCCCTAATGAAGTATAAGTGATCGTTGTCAAATAAAGAACCCAACTTGTAGGTTGGGGTCGATCCCACGAGGAATATGGTCCAGACTTAAACTTAACTCACTATTATATCCGTTTAGTCAAACTATTTCCGAGACCAATAAATAAATGGGGGGGGGGGTTGTAACCAAGTAACAAATTGTTCATTAAGTAACAAGTAAGCAAGATTCAAACTTTGAGTTATCAATATGAGAGAGAAACTAGGGTATATATGTTCCCCACAAGCTCTTAATGCAGTAATCCTAATAATAGTAATCATTTCCTACTGTTTTACATACAAAGTTGGTAAGTTAGGTATCCCTAAGTTATTGGTCCTCCAAGTAAGTATTTTCACTTCGCACCTTGGTCTGGCTACGGGTGTATGCTTTACTAACCCTTACCTTTACCCCTGATTAGACATCACATCAATGTATGGCTTAGTTTACACCCTCACTGTAATTGACATTAGACTATTAGATAGCATCCATTAAATCTCTGTTGTTAATTCTTTTCTAATTAACTACCTCATTTGTCCGACAAGTAGCAACGAGGCGAGCTCTAACATTGCACACCGTTAAAAAGACTTTGAAGCAAAAGAATTAACAATGCATGCATAAACACTATTCAAGAATTACATAATTATTATACATACTTTGTTAATTGCTCATGGTTCCCACAACCCTAGTTGTGGATTTAGCTACTCATGCTTCAACAATAAGAATTCATGAGTAGATAAAAAGAATTAATGAACTTACAAAGTGAATAGATGAAACCCAAAATCTTCAATTGAAATTCAAAGTGAAAATTGTATTAAACAAAATCCGTAAATCAAATTGCTAAAGTTTGCAAGTTAATTCCCACGACACCAAAACTAAGAGTTTACAACAATGTCTACCCCCCTCCCCCCCTAAAATGAGGTTTATAACTCCTATTTATAGAAAACAAATCCTAAATAAAAAAGGAAATAACTGGCAGGCGCAGTTTCAAACGACGCTTCGACCTACGGACCGTGGGTCGACCTACGGTCTCTAGGTCCCCTCCACAGCTCAACACTTAGAAACTTTCATCAGGTACTGGAACCTTCAACTCTCAGATCATTAATGACGAACGTGCAGGATGGACCGTGGGTCAACCTACAATCTGCCATGTTGCTCTGTGGTTCCACACTTGTCAAACTTCCCTGATGCTCTACCTACGATGCCTCACCCATGGTTCGTGGACAGAACTACTGTCTATCCTGGAACTCTGTGGTTTGAGTTACTGGAACTCATCTTCCAGGCCAATACCTACGACTGCCCATCCACGACCCGTGGTTGGACCAATGGTCTATGGGTGGTCACTTCTGCACTTTTCAGCTCGCATCTACATCAACCGCATCCAAGCCTATTTCCTGCAAACATTATATACAAAACATCAGTTCTAATCCAAAATAGCCCAAGACACACACAAACTCTAAGTGAAACGCATCAAAAATATCGTATACTCATGGTATATCAACACCCTCAACTTAAACTTGTTGTTTGGCTTCAAGCGATACACTAAACATTAAACTACTCTTATGTAGAAGTAGACATACAAACTCAAGCAATCACATGCCTTTTTCAATCAGCTCCATCGCATTAGTGAAATCTTTTCATCTAGACTCAACAAGCTAACTCATATGGATCAAAATATGACATAGATTGACCAAAAGACATCAGAACATACACCTTTCACAATCACCAAAGTATCAATTCTACAACAATGTAACTAGTGCCTCACTTCAAAGGAAATCCTTTTTCACACACAATATATGTGAATTTCAAGTTTTAGGCTTTAGTCAACACTGATGCTCAAAAGTGATTTCAAGTACAGTTAGTGCTCAATACCATATGGTTGCCCTTATTTTCACTGCTTAGACTCTCCAAACTAGTCACTAGGATCACTATAGGACTTTCTTAGCTTGTAACGTAGGCTTAGGGTCAGGTAGGGTATATTTGGGTACTTTTTAGTGACTTTCTACCCTCCTTGACATTACACTAGCTTTTTACATGTTTGCTCAACCAATTCTTGACATCTTAAACTTTTCTGTTCTTTCCCTTGACTCTCTTTCGCACAAATGTGACTTTTGACTTTATAACTCCTATTTTTCACACTCTTATTTTTCATTCAATTTATTTTTCTTTGTTTCTCTCAAGACTTCTATCATTCATCTTTTTGCTTTTTTTGTACAAAGTCACATCTTCTTCTATTTTTTTTCTCTCTTTCTTTCTTTTACACAAACTCTTTTCATACCCATTTCTTTCGGTTTCCTCTTTCATAGGCACCCTCAACTTATGTATTTTTCATGAGTTGAGGTGCACAATATCTGATGTTGGACCAGGGCCAAGATCAAGGTAAATTTTTTAATTAGCCACCCTTAACGTAGTATTTTGGCCTAAGTTAAGGTGCACATGTCCAAGGAGGGACCGGGGCGAAGACCATTATTTTAGGGAAGGTGAGTTACGTGTATTGAAAGAAGTGGTCTGCATTAGGCTCAAACATTTTGGTCAACTGGAACATTTATTTCTTTTTGTTGAATTTTTTAGGCTTGATTGGACTTATTTAAATAAAGGCCTATAATCATTTCCCAACTTCTAGCCTAGATTATCGTAGTAGGACCAACGGGGTAAGTTCTGGATTCGCACATACTGTATGAACATTCAAACTTTTCTCACACACACTTGGCACATTGTTTCATTATCAGATTATTTGATTACCCGGTTCAAGCTTTAGCTTAAGTCATGAGGTCAAATCAGTTCCTTATCATGCCATATTTAGATCCAACACGTTCAACTCATCAAGCCTAAAGATCTAGCACATTTCAAACTTTTTTGGACGGGTATCAATCTTCATGGTTTTTAATGCCATCATGCTTTCATTCTTCTACTTACTTCTACACATACAATCCTAAACATGTCGGTTCAACAGAAAGTAAAAAAGTCTCCTGGGGAAAAGAATAGAGGCAAGAAAACCCCAACAGAGGATTGTGAGTTGGGTTACTTAGATTCACCCTATCAGTCACAATCCATTTACCCCACCCCAAAAAAAATAATGTGCAATTGCCCTCAATGCATAAAAATCAAAATGAAAACATAGGGTGAAGCAAACCTGTGGCGCATATGCGCCGAAGACCTCTCAAGAAGCGGGTAGGTCCTATTTCCCGGAGCCCACTGAATCAACACTAGGAACGCCATTAGTACCGCCCTCATCAACTAACGTAGCACCATCAGTAGTGCTCAAACTACTAGATGGGCCAACATCCACCTCGCGGGCCCGCTGTTGTCTCCTCTCCTCATCAAGTATAGACTTCCTCTAGGCCTTCTCAAACTACTGGCACTCCTTCTTCCTCAATCATCGAGCCTCCTTAGTATCGAAAGTATGGTCGGAGTGTGGGCGCTTCCCAGCATTACGGGGCGAGGCTAGTGGCGGTATAGTCTCACCAAATAGGGCAGTCATCACCACCTCATCTCCTGGTACCGCATGGGCAGACTCTGGTACCTCCTAGTGGTCTGTTATACAGTAGGGTAACCTCTGGTGGTAGGTGGAAGATACTCCTGATCGGTGTCTTCATCCAACAGGCTTCGAGAGGGGGTGACTAATTTTGACTTGCATCCTCGTGCGTAGGTAGGAGGTTGTTTCAGAGCCATGGTACATGTGGAGGAGTTGTTAGTACCAAAACAAGGCAATAAAGCACATTGAAGAATTTTAGAACAAGCTTCGGACCTAGATGAAAATTCTAAAAAATTTCAGGCAATAGCTGAACCTATGACCCACGATGGGTACCTACGGTCTGTCGATAGGACGATGGCCCATGGGTCCCCTTCGTAGGTTAGAGTACCCAAAGTGGGAACCATGGATGTGAAGATTGGTCTATCGATGGAATGACGGACCGTAGTCCACACCGTGGTTCTACACTTAAGGAATTTTGTGTGTGCCACTAGTCCAAGGACCTTGACCTACGGTTTGTGGGTTGACATCGTGGGTCAGTTCTGTTTTAGGTTTCAGATTTTGAACTCACACTTAATTCCATATTTCAACAAACACACAATCAAACTAGGCGTACACATGAATTTCAACATATATTTTGGTAGTTCATCATTCTTAGGGTTGTGATCATTCAATTTTATTCACATGTACACAAAACCATTGAACAACCCTAAGTCAAAACTTCCAATTTAGACCTATTAACCAATTTATGTGGTTTTAATTATAACACACTCACATACTATCATTCCAAGGGTGTTTCTAACTTGAATTCAACATTCAAATAAGAGATTAATAACGAAAGGTCAAGTTTCAACTTCATGATTTCATGGTTTAAACAATGAACATCGAACTCAACGTTAGGGTGAGATCATTTACCTTAAAAGTAATTGAAGTGGGTGAGTGTGTTAGTGCAATAATTCCTTGAACCTCTTTTCTAGCAATTGACACCGAATCTGGACAGTGACAGTGATCGGGAAGAACAGTGGATAAAATTTGAATGGTTTGGGAGAGAGAAGTGGGATTTGTGGGATTGATTTAGGGAGTGATATGGGGGTTATGAATGGCTGATTGTGGGGATTTGGAAGGTTAAAAATAGTTGCGGGGAAGAATGTGGACGTACAAAGTGTTTAAAATATGAGGGGTTGTATTAGAAGGGGTCTGGGTTGGGTCAAGCAAAAACCTTAGTTTGGACCCACGAGTCCCCGTCGACGGTCCGTGGGTCGACGTACGAACCGTGGGTCCAGTCCGTAGGTCACTCTAACATTTAGAAAATTTAGAAAAATTACCTGGGATCTACGAATGCCATTCACGGTCCATGGATTGACTAACGGACTGTCGATGGGGTCCGTAGACTACTGCACAACTACTTTCTACAAATTTTGCTTTCGTCCCTGTGCACATAGCAATCATTAGGACTTTCTTTTTATATTTTCTAGATAGTTTTTAGACACGAGCCCTTTTCTATATCTAGCCAACACTAGAACATAAAAATACACACCTATCTAAAGAGCTACATAAATAAAAAAGAAAGACCTATAATTAGCTAGATTGTAAATCTTGGGTTTCCTCCCAAGAAGTACTTGATTTAATGTTGCGGCACGACGCAGACACCTTGCTTACTCAGACTTCATCAAGATAATAGGCCTCAATCACTTCTTGCACACTCTAATTTGCCCATGTAGACCTTGATTCTCTGCCCGTTCACTTTGAACCTCGTTCCCTCCTTGTTCTCAAGCTCAACCTCTCCATGTGAAAATACTTGCGTGACTCTGAATGGCCTGGTCCACTTGGACTTGAACTTGCCAGGAAACAAGCGCAACCTTCAGCTGAATAAAAGCACCAGATCACCCACAACAAATTCACGCTTTTGAAACGTTTGATCATGATACTTCTTCATCTTCTCCTTGTACAAGACTGAACTTTCATATGCTTTTAGCAGAAACTCATCAAGCTCATTCATGTCATTCAATCTTTTACTCGATGCGGCACCCCAATCCAAATTAAACTTCTTTAGCGCCCACATTGCCTTATGCTCTAGCTCTATCGGCAAATGGCATTACTTCCCATATACAAGTTTGTAGGTTACATACCTATGGGAGTCTTGAATGCGGTGCCCTAGGCCCTTAGATCATCATCAAGCCTTCTTGACCAATCTGTTCTGTTGGCATTCACACTTTTCGCAAGGATTTGTTTTATCTCTATGTTGGACACCTCAACTTGCCCACTTGACTGCCAATGGTAATGAGTAGCAACATTGTGACGAACACCATATTTCTCTAGCAACGCCTGGAACAACTTATTACAAAAGTGAGAACCTCCATCGCTAATAATCCCCCTAGGTATACCAAATCTGGAGAAGATACTCTTTTTCAGGAATGCGGTGACACTCTTTACCACATTGTTTGAAAGCGCAATTGCTTCCAGCCGTTTCGATACATATTCAACCGCAATAAGAATATAATTCATCCCATGTGAACTTACAAATGGACCCATGAAGTCAAGGCCCTAAACATCAAATAAATCAATCACCAATATTAGATTCATAGGTAGCTCTTGCTTCTTTGATATTCCTCCTTCTCTTTGGCAACGGTCACAAGATTTGGCGAAATCATGAGCATCTTGGTAGATGGTAGGCCAGTAATACCCACACTGCAAGATTTTATGAGCAGTCTGAATGCCACTATGGTGCTCACCAACAAGACTCTAGTATACTCATGATCTCAACCTCGGGCACACAGCGACGAATAATCCCATCACTACAAATATGAAACAAGTAAGGCTTATCCCAAAAGAAGTTCTTCAAATCAAACATAAACTTTTTGCTTTGGTGAAATGACAAATCCGATGGAACCAAATCGCTTGACAAGTAATTAGTAAAATCTATGAACCAAGAGATAAGATCATAAGAAGCAGCCAAAACCTATTCGTCTGGGAATGCATCATTAATCTCAGCTCCATCTCCTAACTTGAGCATAGCTTCCTCCTCTAATCTGGACAAATAGTGGGCAACCTGATTTTCTATCCCCTTTCTATCCTTCACCTCGAAATTGAACTCTTGCAGAAACAATACACATCTAATCAACCTCGGTTTTGCATCATTTTTAGCCATCACATACATTAATGCCGAATGATCAGTATGCACTATGACCTTTATACGAAGAAAGTAGGATCAAAATTTCTCAAATGCGAAAACAACATCAAGGAGTTCCTAATCAGTCACAATATAGTTCTTTCTAGCCACATTTAAATCTCTATTGCCATACTAAATCGGATGAATATTCTTCTCTCGCCTCTGTCCCAATACCACACCAAGCGCCACCACACTCACATCACATATCACTTCAAACAGTTGCCCCCAATCCGGTGAATAATGATAGGTGTTGATATTAACCTTGCTTTCAACTCTCCAAACGATCTCAAACAAACATCATCAAAATCAAACCTACACTCCTTTTGAGTAGTTTGCACAATGGGTGTGCAATTTTAGAGAAATCTTTGATAAACCTCCGGTAAAAAACAGCAGGCCTAAGAAAACTTCTAACACCTTTAACAGAGATAGGTGGTGGAAGCTTTTCTATTACCTCAACTTTGGCTCTATCAACCTCATTACCTTTCTCAGAAATGCGATGACCCATAACTATACCCTCTTTCACCATGAAGTGACACTTTTCCCAATTGAGCACAAGATTGCACTCTTCACATCGTTTCATTACCTCTGCCAGATGCATCCGACAACCATCAAATGAGTCACCTACCACACAGAAATTATCCATAAATACCTCAACAGTGTCCTCCACCATATCTAGAAATATCGACATCATACACCTCTGGAAAGTTGCAGGAGCATTACATAACCCTAATGGCATCCTTTTGAAGGTGAAAGTCCCATTTGGACATGTGAAGGTGATTTTCTCTTGAACTTCTAGAGCTATTGAGATTTGATTATAGCCTAAATACCCATCAAGAAAGCATGACCAACCCTTACCAGCAAGAAGATCCATCATCTAGTCTATGAACGGCATCGGGAAGTAATTTTTTTATGTCCATGCATTTAGCTTCTGGTAGTCCATGCATACTCTCCATCCAGTCACTAGCCTCATTGGGACCAACTCAATTTTTGCATTAGGAACCAGAGTAATCCCACCTTTCTTAGGTACACACTTAACATGACAAATCCAACTACAATCTACAATGGGGTAAATGACTCCAACATCAATCCATTTGATGATTTCCTTTTTTACTACCTCTTGCATAGGTGGATTAAGTCTCCTTTGGTGCTCAATACTTGGCCTTTTGTCTGGCATGAGTTGGAATTTATGAGAACAAATGCAAGGAGGAATCCCAATAATATCCTCAATAGTTTATCCAATAGCCCGTTTGAACCTTTTCAACACAGAAACCAATGCCTCTAGTTCTTCCCCACTCAAATCAACAATAATGATTACCAGTAAACTGCCATCTTTCCCCAAGAATACATACCTTAAATGAGATGGCTACGTACAATGTAGACTCCATTAGATACATATCGATTTATTTCCTATCACAGCTTCTCAAACAAAATGAATTAGGGAAAAAAGAGCATTTGAGTCACGATTCTTCATATCTAAATCCAATCTTTTTGGTTTGGAACGGAATTGGAACCTATCAAGTGCGACAACTAATTCATCATAGTCGTCAATACCATCACTATCAAAATTCATCATTACGGCTGTTAGTGTATCAACACCCAACCTCTCTTCAATAGATACTTCAGAACTTCGCTCCGTTGTATGATTTACCACTGATACTGATTTAAGATCGCTTTCCTTCTTCACAGACCTACAAATATTAAAAGTTACCTCCTCATTATTTAGTCCGAACTTCATTTGCCCTAACTCCATGTCGACTAAGGCACGCCCAGTTGCAATGAATCGTCTCCCTAAGATGTTGGGAACCTCAAAATCAAGTATCACAAAATCTGCTGGAAAAATGAATGACTCCACGTTCACAAGGACATCTTGGAGAACACCAATGGGCTTCTTCACAATTCAGTCGGCAATGAGTAGACGCATCACAGTCGGTTTTGGAGCCCCCAAACCCAACTTCTTATAAATGGACAACGTCATCAAGTTGATGCTAGCACCCAAATCACACAAAGCTTTCGCAAAGTGCAAAATCTCGATGGTACAAGGAATAGTGAAAGCTCCAGGATCTTCTTTCTTTTGGACAAGTGACCTAGTAGCAATAGCACTACAATGTTGCAACCTATCATCATTCTCAAATGTGACTGCCCTCTTCTTGGTCACCAAATCTTTCATAAATTTTGCATACCCAGGCATTTGCTCCAAAGCTTCTATCAATGGAACATTGATGGAAAGCTGTTTCAACATAGTTATGAACCTGAGGTATTTTCCTTCTTCGGTCTTCTTCACCAATCTCTGTGGGAATGGAGGTGGAGGTCTAGGCATGTGAACAACTTTTTGGGTCACCTCCGCTTCCTTCTCTGTAGAATTTTCCAACTCTTCAGTAACCTCAACCTCATTTGCATCTTTTTCTATCACAATATCAACCTTAGACAACATAGGGGGATAATGGTCTGTTTATCTCCTCGAGTAGTGACTGTCATACAATGCCCATCATCTTTCGATTCTGGATGGTGTTGCTAGGAAGTGTGTCAGGCTGACGTGGGTTCACAGTAATGGACAACTGACAAATTGCTGCTCAAGTTGCTTGATCAACACTGCATGGGCATCAATTTTTTGACTGATTCCAGACAAGTCATTTCACATCTCTTTCACACTCTCATCAGTTGCATCAAACCTCTTCATCATCTTTTGCATCATATCCTAAATGTGTGACATACTACCCCCAGCCTCTCTATTGCCAGATTCCCTATTCCCAGGTGGAACATAGGGCCCAATTCTCTCATTTATGTTGTCATAGTTGTTTCGGTTGTACTTGTTATCACAATTGTAGTTCCTATACCGGACATAGTTTCCCTCTCAATTGTAGTTTCCATAGTTCTGACCTTGGTTTCCTTGTCCTTGGTGCCAATTATCCCAGTTGGAACCTTGGGCGTTGGTTCGAAAACCCACCGTCTGATCATTTACCAAATATGTATCCTACTCATAGTAAGATTCCTCAACTGGTGGTGGTGGAGTTCTAGTTAGGTAGTTTACGATATTCACCTTTTCTGCATTTCCACTCACATGCTTCAATACCAAACCCAGTTTTGTCCTCATTTGAGCCATCTCCTCACGGATGTCATCATTGGATTGATTTGGTGTAGCTTGAACAACGAGCGTGCTTCTTCAAGTATTAGCTTTTCTTGTGCTCCATGCCTTAATGTTCCAGGAAATCTTCTCCAGTTTTTTAACAATCTCCTCAAAAGTGCACTCACCATATGATCCTCCAGCAATAGTATCTAGCACAACCTTTCCATTATCATCCTGCCCTCTGTAGAAATACTTCTTCAATGACTCTTCATCTATGCTGTGATTCAGAACACTTCTGATGAACGCAGTGAACCTATCCTATGAACTGCTCACAGACTCTCCAGGTAGTGCTACGAAATTATTTAGTTTATCCTTTTGATCTAACTTGTTGGACACTAAGAAATACTTCGCCATGAACACCCTATGCAAATGGTCCCATGTATGAATTGAATTATATGGAAGCTCAGCAAACCACACCGCAACATCACCGGAAGAATCTCAAGCCTATGACATCCATATACTATTCTGGTCATCCCACACAACTCTTACAGACACTTCTCAATTTAGCCATGTGACCATGTGGATGTTCCGATGGTAGAATAGAAAACAACCCTCGTGTTATAAGCATTTGCATCAGACTACTGGTTACCATAAATGTATGCCCTGGAGGTATATGAGGAAGAATAATGGGCCCTTCTGATTCAACTATATTGAAGTCAACCCTGTAGCTATCACGCAACCTTGGTGCTGGCAGATTCTGCACCCTTTCTGCATCTACGATTAGATTACCACATGAACCTGAGCGTGCACATTAATAACCCCAGGAAGATGCAATTCAACTCCATCACCTAGATTCTCTCCGATTGGGTTGTTTTGGACCCCTTGATTATTCATTTTTCTAAAAGTTTTGCTCAACTCTGGATCGTAGGGGTCAATGGTATGCCTCGACTCCATGTACTTGGAATACACTACAGTAGAAACATGTAGAAAACAAAAACAAAAGAAAACGTAAAATCATGAAATACTTGACTAGAGTTCAATAATGTAGTTAAACTTAATCTAAAAGTTGTATTCCTTGGCAGCGGAGCCAATATTTGATACGCTCAAACTACACCTCCCTAAAGAAGTATAAGCGATCGTTGTCAAATAAAGGACCCAATTTGTAGGTTGGGTTTGATCCCACAAGGAATATGGTTAAGACATAAACTTAACTCACTATTATATCCGTTTAGTCAAACTATTTCTAAGACAAGTAAATAAAGCGGGGGGGGGGGGGGTTGTAAGCAA